>JADPUM010000687.1:0-16000 GCA_016618105.1 Dendrobium huoshanense | reverse complement strand
AGTTCAGATCATATCGGAACAGAACAAAATCGTATCAGAATCAGATATCAGATATTATTTAATTCATAGCTAAATTCCCTGACACTGACTGAATCTCATGGGATCCAGGCCCCTTATGCCTCCCTTTGTGCTCACGGCACCAGAACAGATGTGCATATAGCACCAGAATACATATATAGTGCTTATAGCACCTAAACAAATTTTCCTCGGATCCGGAACAGAACATATATCATATTTCATATTGAGCTCATTTCAGATTTCTCAAACACTAACTGAATCTCATAGGATCCAGGCCCCTTATAACTCCCTTTTTATAGCATATGCAGATAGCATATCAAATCAGAAGAATTCCGGACAAATCAGAAATTACCCAAAAATTGGGCAGCACAACGGTATACAGAATTTACATAATTTTCCTGAAAATAACAATTTACCAAATTTGCACAGAATATAGATATCAACATTTCAGAATATTTATTCTACTGCACAGAGAATTTCCAAGTTCACAGAAAAATCCAGTCGACTAAAAATTCCGTCGAATCAAAAATACCCGGACAAAAATCTTCAAAATAAAATCAAAACGTGCACACCCGGTACGGCAATAATATACAGAAAGTTACGCGATAAAAACTGAACCAATCAAAAGATACGGACGAAAATCGCTAACGAAAACAAAATCCGGACAGAAAATACCGCCAAACACGACGGTTCTGAAAATTGAGAAAGGCAGAATGTGCCTCACCTTGCGTACAGCAATATCCTGAACAGTCTCGTCGGACGAAAACGGCTCCGCGTCGCCCGAAAATCAACTTTTCCACAAATGCCCTCGACTTTCTCTCTCCTCAAAAGATATTTTTATAAAAATCTGATTTTCTCTCTCCTCAAAACGACAGAATTTCCTTAAGTAAACTTCAGATCGGCCCAGCCGATCGCCAGATCGTCCCGGGACGATCAGACCAATTTGATCGTCCTGGACAGCTCCCAGGGCGATAATCCGGCCGATAATTCTGAACAGTGTCAATCGGCCTGGCTGATGTCTCCAATCGGCCTGGAAGATGCCTACAGGAAAACACCTGGAGCAATTATGGGCAAAGTCTGGAACAGCTTCTCAACTGATCGTCCCAGGACGATCCCAGATCGTCCTGGACGATCCTGGAGCAGATCTTGATATTACACCTTTAATGCCTAGTCAAGTTTTGATTGCAGCCATCAAGGAGCCAACATCAAAGAAGTCTCACACTGATCACTCTATTGCTTTTAATTATTCTAACTTATAGGGAATAAAACCCCTCATCAAGACCTACTCGTAATTAGTACAGGGATTGGCAACCTGTGCTACAATGTCAAGAGGATTTTGATCGACAATGGGAGCTCTATAGATGTCTTATTATACTTTATGTTTCTCAACATGGGCATTCCTAAAGAGAAACTGCAGTCGACCATAGGTCTATTAAACAAGTTTAATAATCGACCTATGCGAGTGGAAGGAATGATTAGTCTTCTAGTTATACTTAGAGAATTCACCTGACATGTTTATACACTCCATCCAGTTAACTATGGTAAAATCAGAATCGTCCTACAACATCATCTTTGGAAGGCCGCTCCAGTCAATTTTCAGGATTGTTACTTTGATCCCTCGCCTCAAACTAAAATTTCTCCCCTAGCAGGAATCCGTATAGTATGAGGAGATCAACAAGTAGCACAATCTTACTATCTTAGGCAGTCTCAATCATGCCCATCAGTTACCTTAAGCATTGAAGATTTCAATCTTCAGAATGAGGATATTCCTCAAAGGGCTTCCCTCATAGAAGACCTTGCTTGTGTCTCTCTATCAGATGAGCACCCTTCAAAAATGGTACGGATTGGATCGCTTCTCTCAGATGAAGAGAATAACATGTTTATAGATTTTCTACAGACAAATCAAGATGTTTTTGCATTGAGTCCAGCCGATATACCCAGAATGAACCTGAAGTAATCATACACTTCCTTAAGGTCAACCTGGCGTACAAGCCTGTAATATAAAAGAAGCAAAAACTTTGCACCAGATTGTCAGCAGGCAATTGAGCATGAGGTTGATAAGCTTTTAAAAGTAGAATTTATAAGGGAAGTGCACTACCCCACTTGGTTGACAAACATCATCATGGTTTGAAAGGCAAGTGAAGCCTAGAGAATGTGTGTAGACTATACATATCTCAATAAAGCCTGCCCCAAGGATAATTTTTTACTTCCCCATATTGACTAGTTGGTCGATGCCACCTATGAACATCAGGTGCTAAGCTTCATAGCTGCATAGTCTGGATACAATCAAATAATGATGGATCCTACTGATAAGGAGGCGATAAATTTTCAAATAGACAAGGAGTTGTACAGCTATCTTTTTTTTTTAAGGAAATGCATCAAATAGCATTAAAGAAAGAGCTAAGAAGTTAATACAAGACTAATGACTCATAACTGTTGATTCCTCCTTTAATATAGACATAAATAAAGGAGGAATCTTATTCATACTAACATCATCCCAAATAAAAGAGGACATGATACCATAGTTAGCACATAAATCTGCTAACTTATTGCAACATCTATCAACATAATTGAAAATGACATTATTAAACTCATTAAACATATGAATATTTTCATACCTTATATCTCCATCTTGCTTGACCTCCTTCAAGAGCTTCACGACAATGATATTGTCACCTTCTATGATGATCCCCTTGTATTTAAACATCCAATCTTTCAATATCACCTTGATATATTCTGTGGCCAATAATTCCAAAGCAGATATATCCCAATTTATATACGGTTTCCTAAATGCTAGTAGGAATCTTCCTTTATGATGACAGAAAACTCCTCCAATTCCATCTTTGTATGATGAAAGTAATGTAGCATCTACATTTACTTTAAGCCAATCGGGTGGACGGGGATGCCAATGAGGATTAGACAACCAAGAAGGTTGGTTGACATCCCATATACCCGAGATTCTTCCAATCCTTTAAGCAGAAAATGAAGCATAGAATATTGCATTAGAAGCAATGATCAAAGAGCTATCTTCCTTCCCATTATGTATAAAATTATTTCTTGATTTCCAAGTAAAATACACCACAGAATAGTAGAGATTAATCAAAAAATGGAGTTTGAGTTGAAACGCACTTACAACAATCTTCCTCTCACATTTGGCTATAACATGATCTCTATCTTCAATTGTATTGCAGCTCCTTGGGCATAGATTATCCCTTTGCAATCTTCTATGTTCAAGGATTTCATAAGTAGGAAGGCCATTGTTGAAAATTCTCCATTATAATGTCTCTACCTTTGGGTTAAGCTTGGCTTTCTTCATCCAGTTCCAAAACTGGTTCGATTCTGTTTGATTCACCGAATATTAAAAAACCATGGAAGATAATGACCTTCCATTGTTCTGGTACATAAGTTCCATATTGTCTTCATTCAACCCACTTGGAATGATGGTCTGTAAGATAAGACTAATCAAATCTTCCCCCATGAATCTTCTCATGTGTTCTACATCCCAACTTCTATTATGGAAGAAGTTGGAAACTATAAATCCGCTGCAGTCTAGATGTGTAATAAAGGTTGGCCATTTGCTAATGTTTTTGTACAAGATCCATATATCATTGACTACGTCAATGTCAATCCCATTAGCTACCCTCCATCTGATAAATGGCCTTAAAGCTTTGCCTTCCGTCTTCAGGATTTTCCAAGCTGGAGAACCCTTGTTTTTACTGTCTAACTTTTCCAACAGATTTCCATACTTATGATAAAAAACTTTGTGAAGAAAGGATGCTTTATCATTCATATATTTCCATGCAATTTTGAATCTCAATGGACTAACTTTAGTAGATCAAGAATATAGAGCTCTACCTCCCCATTTGGTTTGCAAGCTCATAGTGAACCAATTGACATAATGAATACCGTTCCTACCATTAGATTTGTTACAAATATAGCTTCTACAAATCTTGTCTATTTCATCAAGAATACTTTTAGGAACAAGGGAGTTAATGCAATGAAATGTAGTGAAAGATAACAAAACTGTTTTAGTTAGCAGGACCTTTCCAGCCAAAGAAATAATTCTTCCACCCCAAATGTTTGTCATTTTCAAGGCTTTATCAATAATAAAAAGAAATTCTTCTTTGACTAACCTTCTCATAGCAAGTTTAACTCCAAGGTAAGTTAACTGTTTTTCTGATTTGAAGCCCATCACCTGGCCAATAGACCTCTTTCTCCTTCTTCTTACATTTTTGCTAAAAATCATAGAGGATTTATTAATATTGATGGACAGACCCGACCAATTGCAGAAGTTGGCCAAAATATATTTTATCTCCTTGGTTTCTTTGAGAGTAGCTTCCAAGAAGATTATCACATCATTTGCCTATAACAAGTGAGAAATAGAAGGACCATTTGCACAAAGATGAACTCCCAATGAATCACCTCTTTGTTTGAAAGCATTTGATAACAATTGTGAACAAAGGATAAAAAGATATGGAGACAAGGGACAACCTTGTCTAAAGCCACAATGTCCATCTATCCAATTTGACAAGCTACCATTGATAGAAATAGAGAATTTAGAATTTTGAATACATTCTAAAATCAATTTAGAGAAGTGCCATGAAAAACCAAAGTAGTTCAAAGCTTTTTCCAAGTTTAACCAACCCATAGAATCATAAGTTTGTTCCATGTCAACTTTGAAGGAGACAAAGCCTTTTAAGGAATTAGAAATCCTTAATTTGTGCATGACCTCTTGAGCTATCAACACATGATCTGATAATGATCTTCCCTTGATGAAAGCTGGTTGCTCTTCTAAGATCAATTTAAGGATGATAGGAGCCATTCTATTCATAAGAATTTTTGCCACTAGTTTGTAAACCGAATTGCATAAGCTAATTGGTCTATAGTTAGAGGGAGTTAACGGATTACTGACTTTGGGAATCAGTACAATTATTGTCTCCTTCCATTTAGGATCCATTCCAGATGTTTCAAAAAAACTCTTTAAGGCCTTCCACAAATCTATTTTGATTATCTCCCAATAGGCTTTAAAAAATAAGAAAGTTATACCATCATTACCTGGGGATATGTTGTTACCGGTTTGTTTGACAGCTTCAGCCATCTCTTCAACTGTGAAATATTTGCTCAGATTGCTTCTATCCTCCTCATCAAGGTAGCTTCAAGTACTTTGCCAATCTTCTAGACTGCAGCAGCGATATCTCCACTTCTCCTTGAAATGTTCAATCAAAACATTTTGAATAAGAATATGTTCCTTCACCACTTCCCCTGCTCCATTCTTAATCTAAGAGACGAAGTTGGAATTCCTTCTAGCTGAGGCATATGCTTGAAAGAAATTTGAATTTCGGTCTCCCTCCATCATCCACTTTACCTTAGCCCTTTGTCTCCACCGAGTGTCAAGCCGGGCAAGTGTAGAATTTAGTTCTTCCACCTTTGATTTCAGCAGCCAGCAATCTTCTTTTGATAATTCTCCTTCATAAGCTTCCTTTAATTCAAGCTCCTCTATTTGAATCAGCTGTTCCTTCTTTAAGGATAATTGAATTTGCATCTTTTCCTTGCTCCAATAGAAAAGAGCCTTGAGAGAGTTTTTCAGTTTACTGTTCAAAACATTGGCTAAATTGCCTTTGTAATTTTTCCTTCAAACTTTCTCCACCACAACCACTGAAGCTTTGTTAGAGGCCCAAACATCTTCATATCTTAGAATCTTCTTACTTGCTCGCTGGATCGTAAGGTTTAAGATGGACAGACAGTGGTCTGAAGCCACCCGAGCCAAGTGCCTTACTAGGAAATGATTATTAGTTGTTAAACAGTCAGGTTTAGGAAACATCTATCTAGTCTCTCAAGGATACGGTCCTCCCTTTCTTATTGTTGCACCATGTGAATTTTGGCCCACAAATCCAACTTCATGGAAATCATTGTTTGCAAGAAAGGTCTTCATTTCTTTGGTTCCAAGGGAAAGTTTGAATCTTCTCCCTCCCCTCTTATCATCACATGAAAGAGTACAATTGAAGTCTCCTCCAATGACCATAGATACCTCCTTAGAGGCAAAGAATTCTAGTCTTTCCCAAAGCCTTCTCCTTACATAAACATCCTTATTTCCATAGATTGAAGCTATCCTCCATACACCTTTATTAAGCACCTCCAAGTCCCCCACAATGTATTGTGAAGAGGATTCTAAAACCTGAAAAGAAGCACTATTTGATCTCCTAATCACAAGAATACCTTCTGATAACCCTTCTAAAGGAACATGAAAAAATTTCCATTCATAACCAATAAGCTGATCCACATCTTTTCTTTTAAAAGAAGTGATTTTGGTTTCCAATAAACCAATAAAAAAGACCCCATGTTCTTTGACAAACTCTTTCAAGTATAGAGAAGCTCTTCTCTTCCTAGCTCCTCTACAATTCCAAAATGGTATGGATGAGTTCATTGAATAAGAGGGGATGAGGACCCCAACTTATCTTTGATTTTAGTTTCATCCCTCCTACTCCTATGAGGTATGTTAATAGGACCAAATCCTTTTAATTGTTTAGTACCTTTCCTCTTAGTGGCAGAGGATCCTCCATCCTTTGTTTCATTGGTCATCTTGAATTCTCTGTTGCTAAAATTATTTACTTCTGATACTTCTATTGATCTTCCCATATCTTCACACAACAAGTTCTCAACACTTCTGTCGATGTAATTTCATCTTCCTTTACCAATTCATCCAGGATACTAAATTTGTTAACATAGGTAATGTTAGAGGAATGAATAATCATACCTTTAACATTTTTTATTTCTAGGTGGACCTCCTTTTCAGATTGTGGATCAAGGATGACTTCCTCTGTATGATTACCCAGATCCTCCACATTTGATGCTTTTACAGCTTCTCTTGCCTTCCATACAGGCTGGTTAATACCATCTGCAACTATGTTTACAACACTTTGCTTATTATCCCGAGCGATGGAATTCCTGTTAATATCTTTAAAATTTCTTTTCCAACCATAATTGACCAAAAAGCTAGGGCCATAACCAGTCTTTTCTACATTTGGAGCTACATCCTTTGTTGTTTTACTAACATTTGAACTGCCATCTGCCAGCTCCTTTGAAGTTTCACCAACTACCTTTGAACCATTGGTTTCATTTGGTTGTTTTTTCAAGCATATGTTCTTATTCTGACCAATTTTCCCACAACAAAAATAGAATTTTGGAAGCCTTTCATACTATATATTTTGAAAGAATTTACCCGAGCTTCCTTCCACCCAAACTCCTAGGGGTAAGTTAGTGTCCAAATTGAGGCAAACACAAACCCTTCCAAACTCCCTCCTACCGCATTGGAACAAATTTCTGTCACTCATGAGAGGTTTTCCAACCATTGAGGCAACTATGCATATGTTGATTTCATCCCAACATTGAAGTGGGAGGTTAGGAAGCCTTATCTAAATAGGTGCACAAAAACCTTTTAAGGATGTCAGATTGAAGATTGCTGACCACTTGTCCATCCCATGATCTTGCCATTTACAAACCAAGGGCCATTAGAGTAGACTGCCTCCATTGATTCTTTGTCATAGAAAGAACGAAGCACCCAATCCAATCCTAACATTGTTAGATGGAACTTCCCATAGGATGCCATTGCCTTTTGAGTTTTGAAGTCTTTTAGAATTTTCAATCACCTTGTCCTCATGTAGTTTAGTTTAAATCTTCTAAAAAACTACTCCATCTTCTGATAAAAAAATCTCCCAATTCTAATGAACTACCTTTATATGTTCCTTCTTGCTCCAAGCGTTCTGTTGGTTATTATGTTTTGGCCTTTCTGTAACTTCATTTAGTGACTCCTTGCACAATCCCAAATCTTCATGTTACATTCACGGACTTTCTCCAAGTCATATATATTTAAATCTTGAATCACATTGTCTACTGTATCAACATTCTCCAGAGAAACCATTTTTTCTTCAGCCACAACATGACTCAGATCACGGTCTATACCATTCTTCTTTTCAGAGGCATTCTGTAAAATAGATTCTTTACCAGTGTTTGTATTTCCTTCTGTCACCGACTTAGGAAATGACTTTGTCGATGGAGAAACTTCACTAATTTGTATGATTCCAGGAAATCCGCATTTCTTCAGATGCACAATGGCCTCATTATCTATTATCACAACTTTTCATTTCCCTTCAACTTCTGAAGCTTTTTTAGAAGACATAATTGATCCTCCTTCATTGATTACTAAAGGCATTCCCGCACAAAGTTTTGCCTTTGGCCCTTGAACAAAGCTTGGTTGGATGTCTTTGAATGCAGGAGGAGACGAGGAAAATGTTCGAACTAATCCAAGAGAATTACCTATGGTAGAACATCGAGCCTCCACTGAGCCAACAGAGATGGGTGGCTGGTGACCCTCCGTCGCTATAAGCTAGAGCGAAAAAACCGCAAAGTCAAAATTTGAAAATCAACCGCAAAATCAACTTTTCTCTCAGAGCTTCTCTCTCTAGATTTCTCTCTCTAAAATTCCAACCTCTTCACTTAGGCTATTCAAAAAATGAGTTGTACTGCTATTTGGTGATGCCATTTAGGGTCAAGAAAGTTAGAGCAACATATCAATACCTTATGAATAAGGTTTTCAAAAACCTTATTGGGTGCACTATGGAATTTTATGTTAATGATTTATTGGTATAAAGTCCTAAGAAATCTCAACATATAACTGACTTGGAGTAGTGCTTCCACCCACTATGATGCTATAATATATGACTTAATCCTAACAAGTATACTTTTAGAGTCACCTCTTAAAAGTTCTTAGGGTTTATGTAACCCATCGAGATATTGAGTTCAATCTTGAGAAGATCATGACACTAAGGGACATGGTGTCTTAAAGAAATATCAAAGAAGTCCAGATACTAAATGGAAGGATTGCAGTGCTCTCTCATTTTCTGGCTCGCGTAGGAGACAAATATATACGCTTCTTCAAGATCCTCAGAGGTGCTCGTATCTCAGGATTTCAATAGAATGATGAATGCCAATAAGCCTTCGAATAACTATGAAAGTATTTAGCTTCCCAACCATTACTTTCTAAACTAATTTCGAGGAAAAGTTATATTTGTACATGGCTATTTTTTATCAGGCCATCAGTTCTGTCTTGGTCTGAGAAGAGAATATTGTACAACTTCATATCTATTACGTCAGCAAATTATTGTCTGAGACAGAAGCATATTATCCATTTGCATATAAGATAGCTTTAGCATTAGTCTTTTCGGCCATAAATCTACTTCCTTATTTTCAAGCTCATACGATTGCAGTCTATACAAATATACCATTGAGAAATACTCTTCAAAAGCCTTAGGCATCTGGAAGATTAATTAAGTGGTCAGTTGAGCTTGAAGAATTTGACATTCACTGCCTACCCAATATCAAAACTCAGGCACTTGTAGACTTTGTAGTTGAATGCACCGTCTCCATATTTGATAAGCCACCTAGTGCTCCCCCCCCCCCACCCCCCCCCCCCCCCCCCCCCCCCCCCCCCCCACGACCACCTGCTAGACATTATTTATTGAATGAGCTTCTAAAAGTTCTAGTGCTGAGGTAGCAATTTTGTTGATCTCTCTGTAGCAAGTTACCTTAGAGTACGGGCTCTAACTTAAATTCCCTACAATGAATAATGTGGTAGAATACAATGCCCTTATTGCCAACTAAGGCTAGGAATCGACTGTGAGGTACAAAACTTAGTGGTCTACACTAATTCATAATTAGTCGCCTCATAGGTGGAAGGGTAGTTTGACATTCATAACCCATAACTGGCCTAGTACTACAACATAGTAAAGTTGCTCTTAGCCTATATAAAATAACATCAGATCATCCATATTCTTAGAGAGCAAAATGCACGAGCGGATGCTATTTCTAAACTTGCAACATCAATAATTGGAGATAGATATAAGAGGAAGTGTATCAAAGAGATCCACTTTCTAAGCATCTAAGGTCTGTGGGTCATACAATTAATCAATAAGTCAATAGAGGGTTTTTGGATTGATCCCATTTTATCCTTCTTACAAGATGGTGTTATTCCTGAAGATCTAATGGTAATAATGTGACTTTGTAGGCAGGCAGCAAATTTCATTGTTATTGGTGGAGAATTATACAAACCAACCTTCACAAGACCATATCTCAAGTGCCTTCCTTCTTCAGAGACAAATTATACACCTTGAGAGGTATATTCAGGCATCCGTGAAGGGCATCTTGGTGGAAGGGCATTAGCCCATAAGATCATGAGGCAAGGGTTTTGGCTGGCCAATGATGAAGCATGATGCACTAGAGTTTGTACAAAGTGCAACAATTTCCAGCTACATACCAACCTCACTCATTTACCTACCATAGAGATCTTAGTATTCTAGAGTCTCTAGCCTTTTGCGCAATAGGGGATGGATATAATGGGGCCCTGCTCTATAGCCACCGGACAATGATAGTTCTTCATCCCAATTGTGGACTATTTCACCAAATGGGCGGAGGTAGAATCTCTGGCAAAGATCACTGAAGCTAATGCCAAACATTTCTTATGAAAGAATATAATGTCTTTTTGGCATTCATATAAAAGTTATCATGGATAATGAAACCCAATTCATTGGTAAGATCTTTACAACATTTTATAAAGATCTCCATATTCAACTAGTACACACTAGGGTGTCAATATTTGACATGACCCAAAAACCTGACTTGAACCTGACATAAAAAATTTAGGTTCGGGTTAACCCAAAATGAGTCAGTTTTGGGTCCTAATTTTCAACCAGTTTTGAATTTTGGGTCAAATTTGGGTTGACCCAAAAGCCCAAAATTGACCAAATTTTAAACTAAAATACCTCACAGCTAGAAAAATTTAATAGCAACATGAACGAACTCCCATCCAATCGAAAGGGAATGTCATCCAAGGAGCAAAGTAAAACAACAACGAACTCTCATCATTAATTTTGATCAAAATGGTGCAACTTCTAATCCAACCAGAATGGAATGTCATCCAATGAGTGAAGTCAAACAACAGTGAACTCCCATCGTTGCTTTTGATCAAAATGTTATAGCTTTGATCTGACCGGAAGGGAACATCATTCAAGGAGTGAAATCAAACAAAAATGAAGGAGCCAGCGAGCAAACTCCCATCCGATCCGAAGGGAACGTTGTCTAAGGAGCATGGTCAAAATGTGGAACAGGAGCGAACACCTATCATTACTTTCGATCAAATTGTTATAACTTTCAATTCGATCGAAACTCTGGAAGGGAAATGATGTGGGTCAGATTCAGGTAGAACAGCAACAAAGGAGCCAGCATATCGAGCAAACTCCCATCGTTCTACCAATTAAAATGATGTGGGTCAGATTCAAGTCTGAAAAATTGACCTGTTTGCAAAAATGGGTTAGGTTCAGGTCAGTTTGAACATCGCCTGGTCAATTCTGGGTTGGACCCGAACTCGACCTGTGACCTTATTTTTATAGCCCTAATACATACAGTCATAGCCCATCCTTAAAAAAATGGGCAAAGAGAGGTCACTAATCGGACTATACTGAAAGGATTGAATACACAGTCGGAGAAGGTGGGGAGGGAATGGGTAAGGGTGTCAATTATTAACCCGACTTGATAACCCGACCTAAAAAATCCAGCCTTCAACTTCTACTCCAGTCTTCAGCTGTACCATATGAACTCCCTTCAAGAAGCCCTAGATGAATCCCTTATCAATACACTACCGCTCTAAAGTCTTCACTTCTACATCATAAATGTGATTATCAGCCTCTTAAACATGATCCTGGATGATGGTCTTAAAATATATAGACTTCTTGAAATCTTTAATAATTTTTGATGATTCTAAGATAGATAAAGTGGCCTTCTTCTCGACTATAAGAGTCTGAGACATCTTATTCTCAGTCTTGAGCACCGTTATCTTCTTACAAATTCCTTTTGATCTTTCAGAAGTTGAGTGATCATTTCTTGTGCCTCCACTAGATCAATCTAGATTCAGTCTATATGCTAATTTTGAAGAGAGATAGAATGCACTGTGTTTGCCAGCTCAGTTTTGTACTCAGTCAACTTTTCCTCTACCATCTACACCTCTTTAACATTATGGCCTTACTTTCATTTATACTCTCCCTAAAGATATTTGACCTTCATAAATTCTTTGTTCCATTCATCCAAGAACTGAGTAAGCTCGGCCTCATGATCCATACGCCGTAATAACTAAAATAATAAAATGATGTTAGCAAAAGGCAGTCCGAACATACCCAAAAAATAAGGAAAATGAAAAAGAAATTGCTACTCACCAAGTCATCAGCTCTGTAATGTCTGATACACCAGTGATTTAACACATCCTCTAGAATATACAAATTGATAGGGGAGGAGCTAGGGGAACCTTGCTAGTGCTTGTTGTGACCCTCCAATTTCTTCTTCTTCTTCTTCAATAAAGCCTAAGGATCATCACCTCTCGCCTGTCGCTTAGAAGCAACTTTTGGAGCTTGGGTAGGGAGCTCCAGAACCTTATAGGACATCTTCAGTATCCTTGCATCGGACGTCCCAGCTTGAAATAATAGCCCAACTTTTAACATGAACTCTTCTTCTATGTATATATTTATTCAAGTAGCAAACCTCATATAGAATATGTTTGATGTTGGGAACCTTGAGGATCCTCAATATATCTTCTTCTCTGACGTGAAGAGGGGCTGGCTGATCCTTCATCTTCCCCCACTCTCTATCAAGCCCTAGTCATTTATCATAAAGAAAAATATGCTGGCCCTTCTCTTTAATGGATCTCGGGTACGCATGCCCAACTTCTTGGATTTGAATGTTATGCACCTCTATATATCACTAGAGAATTGGCCAATCCGTGAAAGATGTTCAGGTGTCAAAATGGCTCCATGATCTATAAGGAGTGCAATCAGCTCCATCGTCAAAGTCATGACTCTATATGAGAATTTGGATAGACTCAACACACATCAAACAAAAATCTCGATCAGCTCATTAGGAGGTAGAATGTAAAATCCTGGCTGCAAACTAGTCTTATAAACACTCAAGTATCCAGAAGGAGGAAGGCCAGCTCAATCAGATCTTTTAGGAACCGTCATCACCACATCATTTGGAAAGTGAAACTTTTTGTGGAGAATGATCAGGGAATAACCTGTAATGGTGGACGCATCATCGTCCGCCCTGACTCCTTTATTTGGCCTCTGCTCACCGTCATTCAGGGAAATAAGATCTCCCCTGACCGCAGGATCTCTCAAAGGAAGGTGATCACCCAATATGTCACACACACACACACACACACAGATATATATATATATATATATATATATATATATATTAAATTAGGCAGTGGTTAGCCGGAAGTTAGCCAACCACCGGCGGTTGGCTAAACCACCAATTGTGGTTAATGCGGCTCGAAGCCACGCTTGTAACGGTCTGGCCACGTTAGGCGCAAGGCAACGCGGGCTACCCGAGCATGCGCGGGGGCGGCTGAGCAGGCGATGCAGGAAATGGGACAGCCTTTTAAAGTCATTCAAGGCATCTACACCCAAGTTTGAATTATTTGAAGTTTCTAAATTGCCCAAAAAATTTCCAAAAGGCTGTGACATGTATTTTTGAACTCCTTGAGCTTTTACGTCCGAAAATAGGGGGGCAATTGATACATCATAAAAAATTTATCCTAATCAGGCATGAATCTCGAGGCAAAATTAGGTTGGAAACTTCTGAAATTAATATTAGGACCATCCAAACTCTGATTTCAGCAAACTTATTGTCGAACTTAGCGTCTCAAAAATATGAACCCAATGACACCAAATTTGACTCAATCCGAGCCCAACTGGGTCCAAATCAAGGGCTTGAAGCGCTATTGGAAGGTTCATACCACAATTTTGATTACCAAATGGTTTCCAAATGTGACATGCTTATAGTCGAATCAAGCATCTCGATGAGACAAATCCAATGAACCCAAGATTTTGAAATTCTTACATCATTTAAACTTTCAAATGTCTAGCGAACTGTCTACAATCAAGGGATTCAACATCGATCGTCTATCAAATCCATTCCACATTTACCCTTGATCCTCCACCTATTTATGGGTCATGCCATTCTAGGAAATCTATAAATAGACACATCCTTCCTCTTGAAAAGGAACCCTTAAGCTTAAGGAAAATATAAAGAGATCGGAGATCGCTCTTGCCTCCTTTCCTCCTCGACCAAAGCTGGGAGTTCTGCCAAACCACTACCTAATGCCTGGAGTTCCAATGGACCACCACTTGATGCCCGGAGTCCTGCCAGACCACCATCTTATGTAGGGAGTTCCTTCGAACCACCACCTAATGCCCGGAGTTTCGCCGGACCACCACCTTACTCCCGGAGTTCCGCCAGACCACCACCTGATGCTTAGAGTTATGCCAGACCACTACTTAATGCCGGACCACCACTTGACGCCCAGAGTCTCGTCAGACCATCACCTGATGCCTGGAGTTCTGTCGGACCACCACCCAACTCCAGAATTCTGTCAGACCACCGCTAGATGCCATAATTCTGTCAGACCACTATCTAACATCGTAGTTATGTCGAACCACCAACCTATGCCGAAGTTCTGCCAAACCACCATCAGACTACCAACTGACGCCTGAATTTCCAAGTAATGTCGGAATTTCAATGGACCATAAAGTGACGTCGGACATTCATCCACGTTTGTTATTAGATTTCAACCATACGATTGGCATTTGTAATATGATCTCCCTCAAGGATGAGTCATCCCATTTTAATCTACTCGAATTCTAGTGGAATCAATTTCAACTGGGCTAGGCCCCGTGGTTTTTCCCTTTCCAGGGTTTTCCGAGTAAAAAATCTTGTGTTCTCTATGTGTGAGCTATATATACGTACAACGCTAAGACATAATATTCTAACTCTATCGCCGTGTATATTCTAGCCTGCAACACTCTCATATAGTCTTTATTATTCATACCTCACCAACGTTCATCAATAAGTTTGGGACTATTTCGTCTCACTTACATAGTTACACATAAAATTTTCCTTCGTTTGGTTTCAAAATCATAAAAAGAAAATATCATTGTTCTGCTGCTCTATACTTGTGATTTTAATTTAAAATAATAATTTCTATAATTTTATTAGAATGATACTTTTAGTAATTTACATTATATGGTCTGGTGGTATGAAAATGATAAGCTTATTCACATCAGCTGAATACTTTGCTATATTATAGTAAAAAAATGTCATTATATAAGCTTATTCACATCAAGTAACATATTTATCTTACATCAGTACTGGATTAGGATACTGATCGAGAAATTTTCAAAGCAGCAATTACAAACCTAATTCACAGCTTCTCCCCTCTTGAGAACAACATTACTGATCACAAGACATTGTTATATAAGAAATCATATTGCATATTTAAAACTCACATGACAGACATGATGATGATGATGATGGGTACAAAATTATTACAACATAACTCATTTAAAGTGTAAAGTTTAGGTACATAACTCATTTAAAGTGAAAAGTTTAAGTGCTAATCTTCAATTCCCTGTTGAGATTTTGATCAAGAACTAGGACATTTTTGTTTCTTTAATGTCAATTGGGAAGTATATATGCATAGGCATGCACACTATTCTAACTTTCCATTTTACTATTCTATATAAACTAAAAAAATTTAAAAAAAATTAAAATAAAAAAAAAAAAAACTTGATTTGAAAAGTAGAATTCATAAAGTGAAAAATCTTGCATTTTTTTATTGGTGCAATGGGAATGATAATGATAGAAAAGTTAGAGTTGCAACATTCTTTATTGAATTTAATAAGATGTTGATACAAGAGTGGTTACATATATAGGAAGTAGAATAGAGTATTGTAGGAAAATGCTACAAAAAAAATCAATAATGATGATATTTTATAATAATAATGACCATAATATTATACAATTAAATATTAGACGCATATTCTAATATTCATATGAAAAAAAAATCTAATTATATCTAATATAAAAAAGGTATAAGTTCTCA
>JADPUM010000682.1:0-22294 GCA_016618105.1 Dendrobium huoshanense | reverse complement strand
CCTCCTACCACGGCCAATAAAGGCGTGCTTAGGTGGTTTGCCAGTCCGACGCGAACATCGAGGAGGGAGAGTGGAGGGGATAGCATTTTTATTTTTTACTTTTATTATTAGAATCATAATTATAATTAGTAATAATAATAATTAATTAGAATAAATTAGGTTTAATTAATTCTAATTAATATATGCTTTAATTAATAATTAATTAATTAAAGATAATTAACCATAATTAAGCTAAATTAATTATGGTTGATTAATTAATTGATGAATAATAATTAATTATTATTTAAAGATTTTGTTAATTATGATTTTATTAATTAAAATTAATTCACAATTAATTATATTAACAATCATAATTAATTTCGATTAATCATAATTAACTTTAATTAATTATGATTAATCAAAAATTAATTATAATTATATATAATCATAATTGCAATTAAATTCAATTAATTAATACTAATTTATGATTAATACTAATTAATTATTAAACATATTAACCTAGTTATTAATAATAATGGTAATAATAATAATAATAATAATTAAAACTTCCCTTCCCCTCCCATTCACCGCTCTCGGTTTGGGATTTTACGGGATTTGGCCGAACGAAGCTCCGTGTGAAAGGGAAAGTTACCTTCACAACTAGTGAGCTCCCTGTGTTGCTCCCGATCAAAATGTTAACTTCCGATCGGAACAGAAAGGAGGGAGTCGGAGTCGGCCGTAGCAAGGGAGGAGTTCAGCGAGTTCGGCCAGGTAGAGTTCGTTTTCTCTCCCTTTCTCTTTCTCTCTCTCAGCCGACGGGTATGGGAGGATCGGAAGAGCTGCGTGAGGTCGGGATCAGGGCAGAGACAGAGGAGATCGGGGCTGTGGGGTGGATTTCTCGGTTAAGATCGGGTGAGAGGTAAGGAGTTCGGCACTAGCAGAGAGGAGAAGATCGGGATGGGGATCTTGGCTCGGGGACGGACGGGAGGAGGCCGGGTAAGGATGCACTCTCTCTCTCTCTCTCTCTCTCTCTCTCTCTCTCTCTCTCTCTCTCTCTCTCTCTCTCTCTCTCTCTCTCGGCTTAGGGTCGGCACAGGAGGTGGCGACGGGATGAGTGGAAACGGGATCGGGAGCTTGAGGCTCTCGAGTAGAGCGAGGAAGAGAGGGATTTGGCGTGTATGAAAGAGCAGCGACATGAGGAGGCAGGGTTCCTCGGTTGCTTCATTTTATAGGCGTCATGATCCGAGCAATGACAGAGGTGAGATCGTTGCGGAGATTTGCGGGGAAGCGACTGCGAACGGCGCTGAATCGCGGGAAATTGACTGGAGCGGCGTGCCGTTTGCAGCGGTATTTCGGCAGGACTTCGTAGGATCCGACGGGTATGTGCTATAGGATTTAGCTGAATTTTTTTTGTTCTTTTATTCCTTTGGTTTCTTTATACAAATGTCAACAAATGCCCCCCAACAAATGTGGTACGTGGCGACTAGAGCGAACCACGTTTGTTGTAATGCTGATTGACCATGTGGATCTCTAGATATTTGTTCTAGAATGTCACACTAGAAAGGTTTTCATTTAGTGGATCTCCAAGAGTTTGTTTGAATGTCACACCAAAATATTTTTCAATTAGCGGATCTCCAAAATTTTATTTGGATGTCACACTAGGATTTTCTTTCAGTGGATCTCAAAATTTTCATTTGGATGTCACACTAGTCTTTCTTTCTCCATATATCCTTTAGATGCATCCACAGGTGGTTGATATCCTGTCTTTATGGATTGATGCTAGTGGATAGCATATATTCAAGACTGCTCAATCATCTGGCTGTATCTTAATAGAATTTTAAATATTTATTTGGGGATTTCGGCATGCAGCGTAATGTCGACCCAAATAAATATTTAAAATGCCCCCAGCCTTTAGGGACATTTGCAGATGTCATCAGGGTGCTCATTCTACAGCTTTGGCCTGAGTTCTGAGATTTTGATCCTTTTGTCCAGTGCTTTGTGCTGCGGACTTGGTGAAGGGATTATCTGATTTGTCTTTACTGACTTGTTCAGCTGAATTTTTTTGTATGTCTTCTGCCCTATGCTTCTAGCTTTGGCGGGCTTGATGAAGGAGTAGATGCCGGTGACCTTAAACCCATTAGGTTTGTATTCGTACCATAGTCGGTGGCGAAAAGTCATCGGTCTAGAGCTTTGTGCATAGCACGGACTTGTTAATGACAGAATCCTCTTAGTTCAGCCTAAGGGCTTTTCGTGAACTTTGAGATAATTTTCTTCGGTCCATTTGCTTTGTGCTTTGACGCAGACTTGTTGAAAAAAATTCCTTCGATCCATCGCTTTGTGCTTTACGAATTTGTTGAAGGAATTGCAGGTTCTGGATTCAGTTGATAGTACCTGAACGTAGGTAGTATCTTGATCCTTAACCACTTGAGAAGACTTTAATCTGAATCACTTGAGTTCATCAGATTCGGGAGAGCTAGGAATTTAATAGCTCTTCGTCCTCTGGTTGCTGAAGATAGGGGTTCCTCTACTACGGCATTTCTTATGGCTTGTTGAGTAGATGGAGCTTGCCAGCGATCCGGCCATATTTGGGCTTGTTGGATCCGACCTCTTACACCTCATTCAGGCTTCAGACTTGAGCTATGGGAATTGCGCTCCCCAATGCTGATTTTGCTGAAGTTGACAGATTTGGAGTTCATCCTTCATGTAGTTTTAGATTTCGGAGCCTACGAACGTTCATTTGGTAGTTGCTTCGAGACTCATCTTCTTCCACTTGGAACTTTTGATTCTCCTAGTCATTTAGGAAGAATTTTGTAGACTACGATCACTTGAACTGGTCGAGTCAAATTGGCCTTCGTTACTTCCTACAGTCCCTACTGACAGGTTGACGAAGTGGGGGTTCCGCTACTACGGCCTTTCTTATGGCTTGTTGAGTAGACAGAGCTGCCAGCGATCCAGGCCATATTTGGGCTTGTTGGATCTGACCTTTTACACCCATTCGAACCTTATGCTTCAGGCTGTTGGAAAGACTTTAAGTTTCCTTTCGCCTCAATTTTGTAGGAGTATATAGCCACAAAAGTCTTTTTCTTGACTTTTGAGTATTGGTTTGTTGGAGAAGACAGTGTCTCTAACTTCTTGAAAGATCACCTGCATAGACTTTGGAAAACAAATGTTTGTATTCTTTAGCACAAAAGAATATTTGAATTGATGATTTTAAATATTTATTCGGGGATCTCGGCATGCAGCGTGATGTCGACCCAGAATAAATATTTAAAATGCCCCTTGTCTCGCAGGGACATATTTAGAATCAGAATAAGATTTGGAATACAAAATTTTAAATATTCATTTGGGGATCTCGACGTATAGCACGATGTCGACCCTAAATGAATATTTAAAATGCCCCCTGTCTCGCAGGGACATTTTGGATAGGCTTTGTATCTTTAAGATTTTAAATATTTATTCGGGGATCTTCGGTACGCAGCGCGATGTCTACCCGAATAAATATTTAAAATGCCCCCAGTTTCGGATGGGGGATTTTGAAATGCATTCTTGCTATACAAGAGAATTTCAAAATTATAAGCATACATTGATAAATATACACACAAAATTTTGGTCATCATAAAATATATTCAACATGGAATTTTTTATGCATGATATTTCTTTAAATGTCGGCTATTGATAGGTGGCATAGGCCTCTGTCCGTTCAGATCGATCAACTGATAATGCTCCTCCCTTGGTACACCTTTCTCGATGACATGAAGGTGCCTTCCCAATTTGGTACATGAATTTGCCACTGATTCTTCGGTGTGGGATGATTGGTCTTCTCAGCACCAGGACCAATTCTCTTTCTTGAAATGTCCGAGGGCGCACCATCCGATCAAAGGATTTCGCCATTCTTCATCGGTAGATTTCTAAGTTTTGTTGGGCTTGTAACATGAGTTCATCAAGTGGCGTCGAGCTCCTCCATTCTGAGACGGGCATTTTGCACTTGAGTGAGATCATTCTGAATTGCTACTCGGTAGTGACGGTAGTTCGATCTCCAATGGTAATACGGCTTCAACACCGAACACCAATGAATAAAGAGTGGCTTTAGTTGGTGTTTTGTAGGTCGTACGATAGGCCCATAGTGCTTCTGCCATCTTCGTATGCCATTCTCTTTTATTCTTGGTGAGAATCTTCTTTAATAATTTCACTAGTGTTTTGTTGAATGCTTCTACCAATCCATTTGCCCTTGGATTGTATATGGATGAATATCGCCAAAGATCTTGTGCCGATCAACGAATTTGTAAGATTTTTGTACTCTTGAATGCAGTACCGTTGTCTGAGATTATTGCGGCGTGGCACACCAAATCTGTAGATACGATATTGTGGGTGAAGAAAGTTGATCACATGCTCGGATGTGACCTCTCTGAATGGAGTCGCTTCTGCCCACTTGGAAAAGTAGTCTGTCGCTGCTAGAATAAAGCGATGTCCCGCTGAAGATGGTGGATCTATCGGTCCGATAATATCAGTACCCCAACATTCAAATGGCCAAGATGCTATTGTTGGGTGTAGTGGATTTGGCGGCTGATGTATAACATCACCGTGGATTTAACACTCGTGGCACCTCTTAGCGTGGATCAATGCAATCTCTGACCATAGTCGGCCAATAAGTAACCCATTCCTCTTGATTTTAGCGGCCATTTTGGGACCTGACTGATGTGTTCCACAAAGCCCTTCGTGGACTTCTGATACCACTTTATCAGCTTCCTTGGTCCCTAGGCATCTTAGCCACATTTGATCAAAGGCTCGTCTATACAACATGTCATTTACAAATGCATATCGCAACGCCCTTTTTCAAATTTGTGCGGCCATAGACTTTTCTGTCGGGAGTTTGTTTTCCTTTGAAGTAGTCAATGAATGGCTGTCTCCAATCATTTTTCGACTTCAATATTCTAAACAATGTCACCACGATTCTGAAGCTTGATTAGCTTTATGTCTCTTAGCCACATGATACTCTTCTGGATAATTCTCCATAACGATCTGCTGGAGAGGCTGAGGGTCAACTGGAATTTTATCCTGCTGACCTTGAATCTGGAATTCCTTCTGCCCTCGGGAATTGTAATAGAGCAGGCTCCAAGACCCTACGAGTGTAAACCCCGATGAATATAAGGCCTCTCCTCGTTGATGTTCGCCATTTCTTTGGCCAATTTGGCCAGACAATTTGCTTTAAGCATTCTATCCTCGAGGAAACTCGAGCCTATTTTCAACATTTGGAACTTGCTTTCAGAAGCTCGAGGGCTCGCCGGTGGTAATGGGTCAATTTCAACTTTGCCAACCTTATAAATACCGATGACCTGATTTATCACGAGCTGAGAATCACCGAATGATTTGGAGACTGTTGGATTCTGACATCGATCGCAATCTCCAACCCTGCTAATAGAGCTTCGTACTCGGCTTCGTTATTGGTTCCGAGGTTCAGTCAAATTGAATGAGAATCTTCATTATGCCTCCCTCAGGTGCTACGAAAATGAGACCGATGCCGGCTCGAGCCTCTTGCAATATTTGGAAGTCTGACAGGTCTAATAGATGATGCCCCGTCAAAGTACATCTCCTCAAAATGGTAGCTTTTCATTTTCCTCGACCTGCATTATTTGCTCATCGGGCAAATCATCATTTAGTGGAGAATCGGCCGGGATTGGGTGTGCAGCGAGGAAATCTGCCAAGGCCTGTCCTTTCACCGCCTTTTGTGGTATGCATATGATTTCAAACTGCAATAACAATACTGCCTCACCTGGCCAGACGACCTGTCAATGTTGGTCTTGTCATCAAGAACTTCAGCGGATCGATCTTTGATATCAGTGTGATTTTATGGGATAACATATAGTTGGCGGAGTTTCTGAACCGCAAAAATCAGCGCCAGACAATGCTTTTCAATTGGGGAATAAATGCTTTCTGCTCCAATCAACCTTCGACTGATGTAGTAGAGCGCATTTTCTTTGCCTTCTTTCATTATTCTTGGGCCAATAGTGCTCCGAGGGACTCTTCTAGTGCAGCTGTATACATTATAGAAAAAGAGGCTTCCCAGGAATTGGCGCTGCGAGAATGGGTGGAATTCAACAAATATCTTTTGATGCTGTCAAATGCCTCCTGACATTCTGCATCTCATTTGAAAAGAACGTCTTTTTTCATCAGCTTTGAAAATGGTTGGCACCTACCCGATAAATTTGATATAAATCTCCGAATGAAAGCCAGTTGTCCTTGCAGCGAGCGAAGCTGTCGAAGGTTCCTTGGTGGTGGCATCTCCGTGATTGCCTTAATTTTGTTGGGGTCGATCTCTATGCCTCGATGACGAACAACATACCCCAAGAATTTGCCGGAGGAGACTCCAAAAGCACATTTGAGAGGATTCATCTTCAGATCAAACTTTTTGATTCTCTCAAATACGATTCTGAGATCTTTTAAGTGATCATTTCGGCTAAGGTTTTTAACAACAAGGTCATCTACATAACACTCGACTTTCTGATGTATCAAATTATCAAATATGTGAGTCATCGCCCGCTGGTAGGTGGCACCAGCGTTCTTCAGGCCAAAGGGCATGACTGTGTATCAGAAAATTCCGATGGGCATTCTGAACAATGTATGTTTTTCATCCTCGGGCACCATCTTGATTTGATTGTAGCCTGATGATCCATCCATGAAGGAGAACATATCGTAGTTGGACGTATTATCCACCAGGAGTTCGGATACAGGAAGTGGAAAATCATCTTTTGGGCACGCCTTGTTGAGGTCCCTAAAGTCACAGACACGAATTTGCCCATTCTTCTTCTTCACTGGGACAATATTGGCAATCCAATCGGCATACTTTTCTTCTCGGATGAAGACTGCCTCTATTAATTTCTTTGTTTCAGCAATCACTTGTTCTTCAATCTCCAATCTCATTCTCCTTGGAGCTTGCTTGACGGGTGCTACATCCGGTTTGATTGCTAATCTGTGAACTGCTACGTCAGGGGATAAGCCGGGCATCTCAGCATATGTCCAGGCAAAGCAGTCCCTGAATTCACAAAGGAGTTCTTTTATTTCTTCTATTTGTTCTTCGGGTAGGAGAGAACTAATGAAGGTTGGGCGAGGATCCTCCTCAGTCCCTAAGTTGACTTCTTTTAGTTCATCCATAGTAACTGCATGTCCACCATCTTCAAGCTCTTCTGGTGCAGGCTCGACTTCTACGGGCTGCTCATCATAATCATCAGCCTCGTATGTCTCTTCAGCAGCACCATCATCGGATCCAATTTCCATACATGTGATTACCCGACGAGTCTCTTTCTGGAGAAATTTTCGCTTGATGAATTCGATACCTTTATATGCGTCTGTATCCTTCTGCTATAACGGACGCGGACTCCTCCCATACCAGAGGCCCAAACTTGTACGAAGTTGTCGCTTGGTGGTAGGAATATTGACTTGTTTTCGTAGCATTCTCTGAATATTTTTGGTATTGAACCTAGGTAGCCTCGTAAGAAATAACTCTTTGGAATCAAGGATCATGCAATCCCAATCATGATTCTCCTCTTCGCGACCTCCCGTGGAATATAACACATTCTTTGGCACAGTCCCATTTTTACGGGGAGGCAAATAGAGGGTGGCGAGTTCTTCAACTTTATGCACCTCACGCGAAATGATTTCTTTGAAGTGTTGTAAAGGAACACGCGTGACTACGAGTACACTATTTGAAATTGATAGGCTGTCAATTCTTCTAGAGAACACATTCTGCACCGTGTTCATATAAATAGAATCGTAGTCATAATCATCATTTGAAAATTCAACCTGCCTACTCCATTCATCTATGGACTGACATACTCTTCAAGATTTAGTAGGAGTAACATCATCTTCATCTGTGTCACTCCCAAGATGAGGTACATGCTTCTTTTCTTTTGGAATGGTCGGCGCTTTGGGAAGAGTCGGCACTGACTTCTTTCTCCCCACCTGCTTTTTCCTACCCTCCAGTTCAGGTCGCTTTGTACCCTTCGAATTTGATGCTTTAGCTTTGAGGGAGCTCGAAGACTTTTGCTTCTTTGGCATGAAGTACCGTGCATCTTCATAAACTGTTGCTTCATGAATTGTAAAAGGCTGAATGTCACCAGAGATCCTGAATTCTTCTCCATCTTTGAGATACTTCATACACTGGTGTAGTGTTGACGGGACAATATCATATTCATGCAACCAGGGACGACCTAATAGCGCCTTGAATGAAGTATTCGCGTCAATCACATGGAATTTAGCTTCTGTATGGAGCTCTCCAAATACAAGAGAGCATAAATGATTCGAGGGTCTTCTGCCCTTTTTCATTGAAACCATGCACCATCAACTTATCTGGCCCGAGGTGTTCCACATCAAGGCAGACAGATCTCAGTGCTTTCAAGCTTATCAGATTTATAGAGGAACCGAGATCGATCAGGATTCGACTGATGATCAGGTTATCGCTCTCTGCAGTAACATATAGAGGATGATTATGGTCTGCAGTCCCAAGCATCATGTCCTCTTCGGAGAAAGTAATGAATGGCTCATTTCGAGCTTGCAGAACCTCAATCAAACTACGTTCAGCAAAATACGCCTCGTATCTTTCGGGATCTTTGAGAGCCTGAATCAGAGTCTCCCGAAGGTCTTTAGACATCACCAAAGCATCATATATGCTGAGTTGTGCTGGGATTTTTCTCAAATGGGATAAGATATTATAATCTATTCCCTTAGCTGAAGTGTTCTTTTTCTTAGGATCTTCAGGGATAATATCATCGTTGATAATTATCTCTTTTTCCTTGTCTTTGTTGGAGACCCCTTTCTTCGGTGGAGGCGGTAGTATCTTGCCACTTCTTAACTGCACTTGAGCAATCTCCTCCGGTTCAGAGTCATTTAACGGAGCATTTTCTTCAGAATCAGCCATTGTTGCATCTAGGGACTCATCTGTTGATTCAGAATCACCACCTAGGTTTACATGTCCCATCCGAGACGCTATGCTAGAGTCTGATTTGTCTCCCTCTGGAAAATACAAATCCTCCTCCGAACTGTAATCCATTGGCAAAACCATCATACATGATTCAGAGGGTACTTCTTCTGTGTATTCCTCTTTTGTTAAAGTACTCGATGTCACCGAAATGACCCGACATACTTCTATTGGAAGAGAATTCTCATCATCTTCTTCAGCTTCATCAATTTTAAGCTCCGCCATGAAGTCAGCAAGCTTGATAGGTCGCCTCACAGTCTGGTAGTATTCATCCAAACTGTCGATAACCCTCTGAGTTGCGGTCATCTTCTCCTTGGGCTTCTTTAACTTAATCTTCTTCTTGGATGATTTCTTCTTTCCAGTCTTTAAAGAACCAACTTCATTGGAAAATTGTTTTGAAGTAGAAGATCGTACCACCAACAGTGCCTTCAAATCTAACATTGGCTCAATAGGAGACTTCCACTTTACACCTGAAACTCCTTCAAGCTGCTTCAACATTTTCAGTCTTCTTAGAGACTGCAGTCTCCCACTGTTCTTCTTGACTTGGCTTCATTTTGTTTCTTCTTTCTTCAACCAGGGGTACGGAAGAGGACGTGACTACCCGAGCTGATTCCTTTCTAGGGTGAGACAACACATTGTCAGACAATGTGAGTTCCCCTTTTTGATATTTTCTTTCAAGCCAATATTTGAAGATATAGCAATCTTCAATAGGATGGCTGAATACCCGATGATATGGGCAATAATTTGGGTCACCAGTGTGCTTCGACTCTTCGGGTCTCTTGCATTCAGGCAGTTCTAAACCCGATTTCAACACTTGTCGAAATAATTTGGCGACACTCTCCCTCTTGAATGAATATTCTTTATTCATTTTATCTTTGAGGAATTGAAACGTTCTATCACCAGTTCCCATTATCTGTCTCTGGCATTCTCCTCCACCTTGATAAGTTCGTGGCTTATCATTTCCCCCTAGTATCAACTTTGGCTGGGGGTGAGGGTTGTAGGCCTGTTTGGGCTTTTCTTTGTACTGTATCGGCTGTTTGCCTTTGTCTACATTATAAATCACCTGCTTTTCTCTATCAGCTCTAGAGAAAGACGTAGAGTCGGCCTTACCCCTTCTAGCACCTGGGGCCTTAGCCTTCTTGGACTTATCAGAGTGATTTTCTGATCTGGAGAAATTCAGCTTTTCAAACTTAGCCACTCTATCAAGCAAGTCTTGAAATGTGTTTATCGTAGCCATGCACAGGAAGGGTTGCATCTTATCATCAATGTTGCCCATTAACAACTATACGGCATGCTCTTCTTCTAACTGCTGCTCACATTTCATGCTCAAATTTCGCCAGCGGGTGATATATTTAGTCACTGATTCTTCTCTTTTTCTCTTATCTAGAGCGAGATCAGCGATCGTGATCTTCTCACTTGCACTAGCAAACCTCTTCACGAACATATTTTCCAATTCTGCGAAGATTTTCACAGAATCATTCGGCAGTTCAGCATACCATTCGAAAGCAGTCGCTGTTAAACTACTAACGAATTGTCGGAAGAGTAGGGCGTCATTGCCTCCTGTGTTCCCGCAGGTAGCTTTAAATTGTACCAGATGCTGCCTTGGGTTGTTATTACCATTGAAAGTGTTGAACTTTGGAACCGAATACCCTTTCGGGTATGGTACTTGGTCGTATTCAGCAGGATACGGACGACCCTTGCCCACCAACTTTTCTGCTTGGTCAACATCTATAATAGCCCTGATCCTTTCTGTGATTATTCCTTCCAACTGTGCAGCGGTCACAGGTTCAGAAGTACTTGCAACATTTTATGGAGTGGGCTGACGGATGATATTATGAGCTTCGTTGCCATCTTCAAGAGTGCCCCGTACTCCTGAGACTTGAGGCATTTGAAAGTTTGGAGGATCCGGAGGAGGATTGGGCATGGCACCAACAGCAACAGTTTTCTGCATCATCTGCATCATTGCCCCCATTAGAACCATCATCTCAGTCATCTTCTCATTAAACTGAGAGATTTCTCTATCTTTGGCTCTCATTTGTCGCCTTATATGTCTTTGCATGTCTGCAAGTGTGACATTCTCGTCAGCGAAGGGATTCTCTTTGGCTTCCTCTCTTTCTTCTTCAGCTTGGGAATGACCACCTCTGCCAGTGGTGGACCCAGCTTCACGACGACGTTGATAAACTCGCCTAATCAACGATTGTTGATCATCTTCATCTTCACCATCATCATAATAGGCTTCCTCATTAGCATTGGTGTCTCACCATATAGACAACTTCCATGTCCAGAGTGTTATTTATTTCTTGCATTTCTTCTTCTAGATTTTCCTCCAGAAATTCATCTATGTTTTCTGCAATATTTTCGTCTCCTTCAAAGTATTCTTGTATATTTTCATCCTCTTCAAGGAATTCCTCTTCTTCAATGTTGTCTCCCCCTTGCATATTTCCTTCCTCTTCTAGTACTCGGATCTCTGAGCGGTGCCGCCACTGGATTTCTGGTTCTTGGTTAGGCACGGGGACTTCTTCAACCAGCGGACTGCGGTCAAAGTTAGTTTCTTCTTTTGGAGGGGATGGAGGGCGACGGGATCCCCTGAAGGATTCTCCAAGGTGTCTACCGTCTGGAGGAATGTCATTATGGGTCCTTTTCGGAGCCCACTTCTGACGTTGTTTGTAGACTTGGGCGGATCTCCGGGAAGCCTCACCAAATGTCACGCCCAGATCAGTTCCTCTTTCTCTTCTTTCTTTCTCATTTCTTCGAGGCTTTGGCCTCCAGACTTGTTTTCCTTTCCACCGGGACCTTTCAGCGGTGGATCCCTGAACATATGGTTCAGGTGTCACACCCCGATGTTCACCACGTGGGGTATAATGTCTTTCTCTTCTTTCTACAGCAAAGGATAGACGCTCCCTTGGTGGGGTTCTTCTGGTCTCGATCACTGAAGGTCGTTGGAACTTTTTTTCAGACCTTTATCCTTCACCGTCTTCAATACTTTGTATACTCGAGCGGACAGAGTTTCAGGCTCTTTTCTTTTTAGAGGGATTGGAGCTTCACGTCGTTGTTCCCAGAATGACTTCTTTAGCTCCCCAGTAGAGCTATTCCTCTTAACCCATTTTAAGTCTGCAAACTTATTTCGGGTAGGAACATTGGCTTCAGGCTCATGGGCCGACAAATTTGAAGGATGGACAGAGAGTTGTTGATGCTGAGCTCGGAGCTCAGCGTTCATCTTCCTTCTCTGCCTCATAGTAGGCCTTCCTCCAGATGAGGAGACCTCAGCATCGTATTTTCTAGGTGCAGATAACCTGGTCGGCAGAGTGGTGGTGTTTGCAGCTACCACAGAAATTCTTCCACCATTCACAATTCTTCTGGCGGTCAGGGCCTCAGGTTGTGACAGCCTTTTGAACACAGAAATTCTCCCACGAGAATTTTTGGCAGTAGGTCGTTGTACTGGCAAATGTACACGACGGACAGGAGCATTATCAGCATTGGGTCTTCTGACAGACTTCTCAATATTCCTACCATTCGCAGGAATGGCGGCACTCCTTGCAGCAATCGCCGGGAAGTCAACGCTACTAAACTGGATGGTAGCTCCGTCATTTCCAGTCTCAATAACAGCATTCGCCAGCTGAATCCTGGCTCCTTGTCACAGTTGGACAGTCATCGGCGTGTTCTGTAGATCTATCTGCATAAATGAAATGCAAGGATTAGTAATCAGAATCTGATACATCACCCCGCACTTTCAAAATGCAGAGACTTGCAAAGAACGCAAAAATAAAAATAGACCAACAATGATTAGCATAAGCTTGCAATAAATATAATTTTAAAACTCTATTGAATGCTAAATGAACTTGTCAAACGATCATTTTAGAAAATTCATAGTTTTTAATTATTAAACGATCATTTTGAAAGACTCAAAATCTTGAGTACGGGTTGAAATAATTGCTACTATAACACAGAGACGACTAGCCAAAGATGGAAAGAGAAACCAATCCCCAGTGGAGTCGCCAGAAATCTGTGGGCTCTGAAAATTCGGCCTCAGCCTCTACTCGTTTTTTTTATTCGGCGAGGGAGTTTTAACGAACTAAGTTCCGAGGTAAATTTTGGAAGGCAGATGGGTTTGTAGATAAGACACTACCCAGAGATTTCGCCCTCATTTTGTGAGGTCTTTATGATCTGAGTTCTGGTTTCCTATAGGCGCAAGCCCTTATAGTTAATTACCCCTCTCGATCACGAGAGAGAACTTTCGATTAAGGCTAGTCGTCAATCAGATACGTATAGAATACGTGTATCTGGCATATAGTAGCAGCATAGGTTTGGATTTGAGAATTGATTGGATTTGGATATTTGGAAAGGGTTTGATATTTAAAATTGGAAATTTCACCATCTTGTACTTAAAGCGGATGGTGGGGGAATGGATGATAGACCCGATCAAGATCTCATGGTTCCGTCGTCCCGGGCCATCATGGTCCCTAGTCTACTTAGTCAGAGGAGGTAGTCGACCCAACCTGACAGAAGGATCCTTGTCGGCAGCCATGGGTTGCTTCATCCAAGGAGACCTTGTAGACCTGGGTTGAATGTTTGTCTAAGGGGACAAATTTGAATCCACCTTAGCTTACAGAGGGCTTTGTGCCCTATCAATCATATCCTATTGATTCATATCTCAAGGATTTAACATCATTAAGGAGCGTATTGGCTCTGGCCATAACCGCTATCTGTGGCGCCATTTGGAGGCAAAACCACTCGGTTCAGAGGGCCCCGGGTCATAACCGTTTACCTGCAGTGCCATTTAGCGGTGAAACTGCCGGTTAGAGGACACGTACCACGTCCTTACTGGCAAGAGATTGTTTGAGAATGGATCCTAGTGATATTTTCGACTAGGCATTTGGCTCTTTGTGAGCTAGAATTTATTTGAATTTGTCCACCCCGACAGACTGTTGCGGAGGGTGGATGAATTTTGCTTTAAGTGTGTTGATGGATTGATTTCATTTTTAAATATATGGAATTTAAGCTTTTTGCAGAGCTTTTTGAATTTTTTTTGAATTTATGGGTATTTCTGGGTGGAGCTATGGAATATTTGAAATGGACTTTTGGGAGGCATTTGAAAATGTTTGTGAACCCCTCCGGTTGAGATCTGCATTCAACACGATCATCATCGGGGTGTTTGGGGGTCATTTCTCTTTTATTGATTGAACCTTGTCAACTCTGTCGGGCTGTCGACAGAGGATCGGGTTTTGTAGACTTTATGCCCTTTGATAGTGAATTTTCATTGTTATAAGCCTTGAAGGCCTAATATGGATGTATTAAGACAAATATAACAATCACCACAACCGTATATTTATTTGTTGGTTCGAACCCTGTCGACTTCTATTGACCCGTATAGAAGGATCAGTTTCGAATCTGAATTCACTTGTCAACCCACGCAGCATCCCTAGACATCACGTGTGTACCAATAACACGCTCGTCGAGGCCCATGCGGGTACTTGATTACATTTACCCCTTTTAGTGTTCATATGTGTATACAAACTATAGTGCACGTGCGGGGGTATTCTTGGAATAGACGTCTTCTGTCTGCTTGTACAAGGGTTACAGATCCGGTGGCGTGGCGTAGCAACTTCTGAATAGAATTGTTCGCTGCTTCATACAGGTAGACTGTTGTGCACTACTTGTTGCTTTCTGCAGGTGGATCGTAGTGCATCAACGAATCTCCTGTATTTTTTGTGTTGTAGGATCTTGCATTCGTTGTATTCATCTGGCATTTTGTCCACGATACTTCATGTACACAACCGGTCTCCTACAAAGGCCCGTGGGTACTTGCATCTACTACATGTCGTACATTTTTACTTATAGGAGAATGGTATATTCCCCCTACAATTGATTGCATGAAGTTGGTATTTACTTCAAATCCTCAAATACCTCTTTCATTGTTAGTTCATCGTATGTTGATACCGGATGGCTACAGTATCCCTACTATACCATCAAGTGTATGAAACACCTATGCACATTTCATCATGTTTTTCTGTGCATCTCTATTTCAACTTTCTTACATATGATTGCAGAGAGTGTCAACGTCAGCATGTAGCTCATGTATTAACTGTACGTTGATTCCTCTTGTTTATAGAAATTCAATGTATTTGTTCTCCGTGACATCTTTGATTATTATGATCATTGATTGAGTCATATTTCTCACCATCCACTTCTTCATTCATGTTGATTATTGTCTTTATGTGTGGAAAAGTGTATTTGATTATACTTGAATGATCATAACTTTTGACATCTTCATTTAAATCTTGCATGATGACATAAAGGTAGGCTATCACATCTCCTCCCACTGTCTTTTGTTGTTTTTGCGCAAATTCTATCTGCAAATCCTTTGTCTTCAAATGTAGTTCAAACCTACTTGTAAACTTTTGTCTTCAAAGATAGTTCACAGGATACACGATGAGTTTAATACCAATCCCTTCACTCACATTTATTATGGGTTGAATATGGTTGCCCAAATAAAATTCATGCCAAAGTTTGTAGTGAATTTGTGCACGAATCCTTTGTTTGGATGAGATTTGGACAGGTCTTCCACCTTAACCTTGAGCTTGTTTCTTATAATTCATACAAGTCAGATTCTTTATGACTCATTGAAGTCCATATTAAGTCTCTTTTTGTTCACTTGGATTCAAATTATGACAATCTCCTTTGCATTTTCTTGAATAGGAGTCCGAGTAATCCAAGTTCCAATTGTTCAAATCTTATTCAAATCAAGTCCAGGATTTATCATTAAAATTTGTTTGTGCTCAAGCCCAACATGAGTTCAAGTTCTAGTCAAAAAGGAGTCCTCTGCGTTCATTCATGTCAAAGTGCTTTGCACTTAACTCATTTAAATTCAAAATTTTTATTGATTACTTATTTATGCTCAAATTCATAGGTCATATGTTCAATGTTATTTTATTAAAGTCCATTTGAGTCCAAAATGAGCCCACAGATGTCCAAATAATGTCCAAGTTCTTGTCTTTTTTAGACAAAATTTCGGCAGCCTCCCAACATCTCCCCCGTTAAGGGGAAAAACCAAGAGGCCGCCTACCCGCCACGTCAATAAAGACGTGCACGGTTGGTGTTGGTGAGACACTGCGGCGGTTGTATTTTTTGTTTTCTCCCACCACGCGCAATAAAGGCGTGCATGAGGTTTTATAAAAAGCATTTTTGAAAAAAGCAGTTTTTTGATTTCCCCCCGCCTAGGGGTACTTATGAGCGACCCCGCTTCGCCGCACGTGCAGCACCAGGGTCTCATCCCACCACGCGCAATAAAGGCGTGCATGGGGCGGTTCTCCGGTTTGCCACAGACATTGAAGCAAGGTTTTAAGTTTAGAAGAGTTCATTCCTCCGCGGGGTTGTCGTGGTTGACACGTGGATCGGGGGGTCACTCGCTTACCTCATCGTAGGTGTCGCAACGGGGTCCCATCCCACCACGCGCAATAAAGGCGTGCTTGGGGCGGTCTACCGATCCGACACGAACGTTGAGGAAAAAGAGTGGAGGGGATAGCATTTTTATTTTTTACTTTTATTATTATCATAATTATTTAGTAATAATAATAATTAATTAGAATAAATTAGGTTTAATTAATTCTAATTAATATATGCTTTAATTAATAATTAATTATTAATATAATTAAACATAATTAAATTAAATTAATTATGATTAATTAATGATGAATAATAATTAATTATTATTTAAAGATAATTAATTTTAATTAATTAAAATTAATTCACAATTAATTAATTAACAATCATAATTAATTTCGATTAATCATAATTAACTTTAATTAATTATGATTGATCAAAAATTAATTATAATTAATATAATTAATTGTAATTAAATTCAATTAATTAATACTAATTTATGATTAATACTAATTAATTATTATTAAAGTAAATAATAATAATAATAATAATAAAACTTCCCTTCCCCTCCCATTCACCGCTCTCGGTTTGGGATTTTATGGGATTTGGCCGAACGAACGTGTGAAAGGGAAAGTTACCTTCACAACTAGTGATTTCCCTATGTTGCTCCCAATCAAAATGTTAACTTCCGATCGGAATAGGAAGGAGGGAGTCGGAGTCGGCCGAAGCAAGGGAGGAGTTCGGCGAGTTCGGCCAGGTAGAGTTCGTTTTCTCTCCCTTTCTCTTTCTCTCTCTCAGCCGACGGGTATGGGAGGATCGAAAGAGCTGCGTGAGGTCGGGATCAGGGCAGAGACAGAGGAGATCGGGGCTGTGGGGTGGATTTCTCGGTTAAGATCGGGTGAGAGGTAAGGCGTTCGGCACTAGCAGAGAGGAGAAGATCGGGATGGGGATCTTGGCTCGGGGACGGACGGGAGGAGGCCGGGTAAGGATGCACTCTCCTCTCTCTCTCTCTCTCTCTCTCTCTCTCTCTCTCTCTCTCTCTCTCTCTCTCTCTCTCTCTCTCTCTCTCTCTCTCGGCTTAGGGTCGGCACAGGAGGTGGCGACGGGATGAGTGGAAACGGGATCGGGAGTGAGGGAGTAGAGCGAGGCAGGGATTCAGCGTGTGAAAGAGCAGCGACTGAATGCAGGGCTCTGCTTCATTTTATAGACGCGATCCGAGCAACGACCGAGGTGAGATCGCGAGATTTCTGCAGGAATCACGGGAAATTGACCGAAGCGGCGCCGTTTGCAGCGGGATTTCGGCACGACTTCGTGGATCTGACGGTCTACAAGTTAGCTGAATTTTTTTTGTTCTTTTTGTTTCTTTATACAAAGGTCAACAATAATACATGGGAATAATTGTTTTCCTTGAATAAAAATTTGAGTCTCTCCTCTTATTAGGATTGGTGGTTTCTTCCTTGGCTGAAATCCTTAGATGAGAAATTCTCACTTATATCCTCTAAAACCCTACTCCTAGCCACATATACCCTTCTCCTCACATTCCATACCAAACCCTAAAAGCAATCTTAGCCAATGGCCTTCCCTCTCAAATATTGAACATTAGTTTTAAGTCCATATATAACTCCCTTTTCCAGAAGCCTCAAGTCATCACCAACTCTTGTCAAACCTTTACTCTATGAAACCTTAAACACTAATTCCCCCTCACAAGTTCTCAACAAAGCCTTCCATCCACTATACCTGATCTCCTCGCATCTAGTCTATAATAATCCTAAATTAAACTTAAAATTATTAATAAATTTTTAAATTAAAACTAGAATTATTAATAAATTTTTTTATTAAAGAAATATTTAATTAAAAAAATTTATTATTATTTGATAATTATATTTAATAAATAATTTAATTTAAAAAATAACTAAAATAACCCTTGATTTAACACTACTAATCAAAAATTTGATGTTAACCAAAAAGACCCCTTTTTAAGGAGTTATGGGACCAAATTGGTCACTCAAAAGAGTTAAGGACCATTTTGGTCCTTCACAAAGAGTTAAGGGACTATTTTGATCCTTTTCTATAATCCCTTTGTACTAAACATGATAAAGAATAATCATGATAAAGAAAAGATTTAAAAAGTTTAGAATGCCCCAATGATGAAACAATGCCACCTATGTGTAAGTAAGACTTCTGGAGAAACTTCAAAAATTACATTCAAACATGCACCTACTATTCAGAAAAATACAAATATTAAATTGTAAGCCTTATGCATGCTGCTCATAATTACAGAAAGAATTATTGTGTGTTATCAGAGCCTATACATCTATAATACAAAACGTCATAAAATTAAAATTCAACTTATCACTTCAAAGCTGCAAGCAACTAAGCCACAGTTTAAGGTTTAATACACATGAACTCCGTTGAAGTTCAGTATGTTACCATAAATGGCCTCTCAAGGATGATGGGAGATGGCACTGCAACAACTTTTAAGTCAATGTCCTTCTGAATGAGAGGCTGCCAAAAGAAGAACATGCTTTCTTAGATGATCATATATTTTCTGTAGAATGAAGATAATATTTTTGGAAGGAAAATGTCTTAATAAATACATATATATATATATATATATATATATATATATATATATATATATATATATATATATATATATATATATATAATTGGATATATAGTAGAAAAAATTAAAGGTTATCAGTAACATCAGGAGTCTGGAATAGGACATAGCAAATGACAAAGGACCGCAAGTTATCTTTATATAAAGAAGAAAGCAGGCAATCATTTACCTTCCATTACAAAGAAATTAGCACCTAGTAATATTCTTCTTGCACGCCATAGCCAAATGATTTTATGTAAATGGTAAGGGGTACAAGGTCATTGTGACTTTGGGCAATCAAGTCATTAATAAGAGTACACGTTTTAGATATCTTGGATCTATTGTTCAGAGTGATGGTGAAATAGACGGGGATATTATCAGCAGAATTCAAGTTGGATGGTTGAAGTGGAGGAATGCATCGGGCTTGTTATGTGATAGAAATGTACCCATCAAACTTAAGGGAAAATTCTATAAGATGGTAGTGAGGCCTGCAATGCTTTATGGTGCCGAATGTTGGCCATTAAAAGAGAAGCATAATACTAAGTTAAGTGTGGCAGAGATGAGGATGCTCAGGTGGATGAGTGGCTTTACCCTTAGAGATAAGATACGAAATGAGCATATACGTGAAAAGGTTGGAGTAGCTCCAGTAGAAGATAAGATTAGAGAGAGTCGCCATAGATGGTTTGGTCACATAAAACGGTGGCCTTCTGATGACCCGGTTATGAGAGTAGAGGTATTAGATTTGACTTATGTTAGGAAAGGTAGGGGTAGACCTAAAAAGACTTGGCTAGAAAATATTAGGAATGACCTTTCTTTATTAGATTTAAACGAGAATTTGACTTTTAATAGGACACAATGGAGAAAAAGGATTCATGTAGCCGACCCCACATAGTGGGATAAAGGCTTGATATTGTTGTTGTTGTTGTTGGTAAGGGGTACAAGGTAGGTTAAGTTAATCAGATATAAGATGATAAGGGGTACAAGGTAGTAAAGTTAATTCAAAAATAAGAGATAAACTTAAAGTAGCCAAAGGATGAATTGAAAATGTAACAACAATAGGATACAAAATCACAACATTTAACCTTAAGAAAATAATTCCATGCTACTATTACGCCTAATGGACCTCAGTCAGGTGAACTAGACTTGATCTAGACTCATTAAAAACCATCACAACTTCAGCACAATTACCAAGGCATTCTTACTATTTACATTAAAATCTTCAAAATCATCAGCAATGACCAAGGTTAATGACAAAATCCAGATCATAGAGTGGATAAACCAAAATAGACCCCTTAAATCATTCAAGTACTAAACTGCTAATTTCACTTTTCTGAAGAAACAAAAAGGCTCATTTTTGTTATCAGAGCATTTTATACCATGAGACAAAGAACTCCTATCTACTTACTGTGCCAATAATTTGCTGGGTTTGCAAGCGTCCTGGTTCCCCCAAATTTGTGCGCCAAGTGATCTGAAGTTTACCAAGAATATTGCTTCCACCAACCTTAACTTGTCCACTCTCCTGTGATGATTGTTTTAACTGATAGAGATAATTAAATATTCCTCCTCCAGCTCTTATAAGAAGAGGCAACTTGAATATTTCACTGTCCAAGTAAAGCCAAAATAAATAAAGGAGTTAAAAGTTCTTTTTTTTTTTAAATTCAATTATTGAAAGGAAACAATAGTTGATGCATAGCTGAGCTAGCGTGCTAGAAACAATTAGGGAAAAATTTTAACTACCTTGCGTGGGCATTGCTGTTAGAGATGTTATCATCAGCTTTCAAAATTGATGCACTCCAATTTTGAGCTGGCTCGAACTCAACTTGATCCATATAAAGGTTTGACTTTGTGTGGTTCTCAATACATGCTTCCAAAAAAGTGCTCTCCTGAGAAGTGCTAAAAAATCTCTTGATCAATCATAGGAATAGGATTTACTTGCTAAATAGAAGAAATTTTCAGCAGCAAGTAGCCATTTTTCTCTAACTACACCATAGTGATTTATTCAACTACTAGGACTGTCAACTATCCTCTTGAACCAATTTAACCGTGTTTCAACATGAGCATTAGTCCAACCTAAAGCTGAGTCAGACCTATCTTTAAGTAAGCTCACGGCTCAATAAATTCAATCCAATTTCTAGTCTATTTTTGATATTCTAAGATGAATTCTTAATACGTCATATATACAGGCATCTACATATACAAATTTATAAATACAACATCATGAATTTAGATATAATTTCATATATGAATATATGTAAACATATGCACAAATTTTGATTTGATCTTAAACTAGCCAAATTTGATCCAAGGGTAGGTCAATTCAAGAAAATCAGGTATGCTCATTAGTCATCTCTTCAGCATGAGCTCGATTTGAGCCAAAAAAACAATCTACTCTTTTAAGTAACTTTCGATCAAATTCACAGCTCTACCAATTTGGAACAAAAACAAGAAATAGTTTCAAAGGTTATGATGTTCCATTTGCAAATGAATAGCAATTTTAAAATAAAAGTCAAATTAATTGTTGGTTGGCTGGAATCCTTTGCTTAATATGAAGCTGCAATATGATAGTAAATTAATTTTGTAGTTGATAAAATCAATTAAGGTCTAGTAATGTTTATTTATTCCCATCCACTCCTACACACAAAAATAAAGAGTAAAAGAACCATCTCTAAGGAAGATAAAACTTTCCCACCCCTATTCCAGCACAAGAAAAAGTAGAGAAAAGAAAAAATCTCCCCCCATGTGAAGCCCCAAAAATAGAGTAGACCTCCCCATCCCCACTAATAAATAAATCAGAAAAGAGAGAGAGAGAGAGAGAGAGAGAGAGAGAGAGAGAGAGAGAGAGAGAGAGAGAGAGAGAGAGAGGATAACACCCCCCTAAAAATAGAAGAAAGTAGCCCTACTAAACAAATAAAGAATATGAGCAAAACCCCACTACAACACAATTCAACTGAAGAAAACAACTCTCCAGCACCCAACCCAAACCTACGAAAAAAAAAATTGAAACTAAGGTTTTGAAATGACAATTGAAAACTTCAAACTCAAAAGTGGTTTAGTGATGAAGCAATCCAAATCAACTTGATGCTCAGTGATGGTTTAAATTCCATTGCAGTACTGTGCCATACTTTCGGGTAAAGCAGATAATTGCTTAGTAAAATCATGTTAAAACTATTTTCTGAAGTGTTCTAAGAGTTGTCGTAATTAGTTAAAAGCTGTTGTCACGCGGATATGAAGTGGTTGAATGACTAAAATAACATTATTAGAAATTTCATGTAATTATAATATAATTTCCCAATCTTAATTTAGTACATAATTAATTTATTAGTTGCATAAGATAACTAAAATCCATAAGATATGCTTTATGG
>JADPUM010000681.1:0-23664 GCA_016618105.1 Dendrobium huoshanense | reverse complement strand
CCAAAGATATTTATTCCAATTTCTTAAAAATATATATGAGTTCTATATTAGCCCATGATTTTAGGTACTTTTGCTCACCTCCAATGTCGGACATGAGTACCACACACATCAAAGACACTTTTCTCATGAGCTTCTAAAAAATAGAGATTGCTAATCCACAAGATTAATCAAATGATTTACCCAAAATAATTATGCCAAAATAATAGGTTTTTGGTACCACCAAATTCACCACCTTATTAAGTAATATACATAATCAATATTTAGCGATAAAAAAGAAATCAAAGTTAGTGACATATTATTTAAATGCCAATAAAAAACTTTCAAAAGTAAAAAAAAAAAAATCACTTAATATCTAACAACGTAATAAGAGTATTCAAATCCCAAAATCATAATACACTTCAATTTCCCAATTCTATTTTTCTCGCCAAATATCAAATACATAAAGTATGATAATGGCACCTTATTAATCAAATAGAGAGGATTAATAGTGCATGAATCTATGAACTTGTGTGTTTTTCTTGATGAATTTGAGAAATCCTCAATCAAATCTTATTCTCTTACATTATTCTTTTAAATTCTATAAGCTATGCATAAAAGCATAATAAATGAACTAACTGCCTCCTTATTTGGGCAAGGGTCTGATTCCCCAAGTCTTCCCTCTCTTTGCCTATACATTCATTGCTAAGAGATTGATCCCTCGAATCCCTCATCTTTATTTTTACTTGTAATATTAAGGGGTTGGTCCCTAACCCCTCAACTTCCTCCTCCAAGCCCTACTCCACATCATTATCTATTGCAAGTCATTAAAATTTGGTTAGTGTCATGCATCTTAATGTGCCATATATAAAAAAGTTTATGTAAGATTGGTTAGAACATCTAATTTTTATTCTAACCTTATAGAATTATTCTCTGTGTTTTTTTACCACGTTTAACTCCAAAAAAATAATGAAAAAAATTTTCATTTCTCCTTGGGATGGAATTAATTGGCTTACAGCTGATTATACTTTTACCTCTCTTGACCTCTCATAAAAAATAGGGGTGTTAGTTTAGTTGTGATGGACTAGGATGGAGTATGTTTAACGAATTTTAGGAATTCCTTCTCATCAGCTCTATGCACCAACTTTAGATGGACAAATCACTACAAAAATAAAATAAAAAACTCTAATGAGTAATTATATATTCCTAAACTCTGAAATATAAATAATGGTTAAAAAATACTTATATATTTATTCATGAGTCCTTATAAGAAATCCTTGCTTACGAGCACCTTTTTGCTCCTCCAACATAGCATCCTTAGTACTCTATGGATGTTTGAAATGGTTTCATAAGTTGAGTATTATAATGATTCTATATATTAGTTATAATATAATGGGCTGATACATTCTTTTTTAATATTTAGCCCTTATAGCGTGCCATGTCCTCCTTAAGCTATTGTGGTGTCCTTTCCCATGACATTATACTCTATGGATATCTAAAAAATGCGATGATCTTTGACCTTAAAAAGTATTTCAAATGAAGACAACACAATGCTTGTCATGATTGTGAAGGACGCCACCTAAAAAAAAGCACAACCCAAGATTCTATATATAATTTTTAATAGTGCACTTCATTAAAATATTCTCAAGGTCTATGTTCTTGAAATTCTTGTCCACCAAAATAACTCTTGAATAACCTTCTAATTTATTATTATCTCTTGAAATTATCATTAATTAGAATGTAATAACCACAAGACCCTTATGCATGTGCATCATCTATATGAATATATGGTTTTAATAAAAAATTATATAAAAATATATCATTCGATTTGCTTGAAACCCTCACACCCCCATTTCCCTCCTCATTTCATTCCTTAGCTGGTGAGAAGAGGAGGGGATAAAGAAGATGAGAGAAGAGAGACAAAGCAGGAGTTGAACTAGTATTTTCCATCACTCTAGTTATAAAAATTTCTCTAATCACTATAGATACCTTAATCTTATCTCAAATTTTAATGATTTTAATTCTTATCTATATTTCTCTTTCCTAAAATTAATAAAAAAAAATATTATATCTTACAATCTAGTCAACTTTCACAATGTAACTTTTGATATGTTATATATATGATTATTATGCATATCTTATATGATCATCTTATATTTTCAATGGTTAGTTTGAAAATATTATACTTCAAGTATTTCAATGAGCATACAAATTTTAATAGAAATTGCTACAATCAAGAAAATATTTTTAAATGTTAACAAAAATAATTCATATTATGAATTTTTATGCATAATATGATCCTTGTGAACCCCATTATAATATCATATTAGTGACATGCATATGCACTGTGATTAATTGTCAATACTGCATAAATGACATGAGACATGTGTAATGATTAGAGTTGATGTGTTTAATATGAAATATATATGGTGCAATGTGTGTAAGCAAGAAAGGCTAGTTCAATATGATTCAAGTTGGTGGAGATATGTCTTTTTATAAGAGTGGAAGCTGACGAGCTTTCTTTAATAGGGTTTAGTAATGTTAAACCATCCATGAGATGTGTAGAGATAAGGGATGTGACATGATATGGAAACGAATGCTAACGGGCTGGGGTGACGACTCCCATGTATGATGCCACTTGGTTATAAGATATGATATGATTGTTATGGAGAAAACACCATAAAACTATCTAAATATCCTCATAATACAATATATGAATATGAATGTATAGATTTTAATTTTAGATACATGATATGATAACATTATTGATGGTACATGATGATAGCACATGAACCCATGCATATGATACATAATTTCATGATAAGACTCATATGACAATTTAATTATGATATATGATATCTATATATATTGAAATACTTGACATGTATGATAATATCACAAGATATAAATTATAATATCTTATACATACATAACAACATTTAATATGATAGTATACAGACAAGCTCATATGCATAATATAATAAGCTTATAACAAATAATTAATGAATATAATAAGCATATGATGTAAATAGTTATCTTTAATATGCATGTTGACCTCATTTTTGTATGAGATTATCACCTTAAAATATCCAAATTCTTGATTGTTGATATGGAGGTTGACAGTCACTAAGTTGCTAATCATCTAATAATCATCAATCATCCTGCCTACAATCAACCAATCATCAATGACCAGCAATCAATCAACAATCTACAATCAATCATTCAATCACTCTAATCATCCAGGTAACCAATCAGCTAATCAACCTTCCATGAGTTTCCACTCAATTAAGCCTATCCCTCCAAACCCTTGGCCATTAACCCAAACAACAAATCACACTCATCACTTTCCACTTCACCAGTCAACTTAACCAATTGATTGGCCAAACAATCAATAAACACTCACAAGAGCTTGAAATAGTAATTTAGCCAAAACAAACCATTTCCCTCCAAATCAATCCACTTCAATAGCTTAAACCCCTTCTAGAACCTCCTAAACATCTTCTTATTAAATAGATAAGCAAGCTCAAGTGGTCCCCATCCCATATAAGGACAAAACAAACTTTCCAACTCATTATCATTGGTTTTGTCCTTTGATATGCTGCCTAATTACCTAAAAACACCTGACAATCATTAAGGAATGCTTCCAAACCTATCCTAACTGTCCAAGGGAGCTAGGATATTTGAATTGAGCTCAATGGACCAAAATCCTTGATACAAGCAATTGAGAATTCTCTCACTACCTACAGTCCAACTTTCATTTCGTTTAAACTCCCCAAATATTCCTTCACATTTGTTAGTTCAAACCTATCTGTTAGAGGCTGCTGGTGGCAAGTTTCTGACAACACCGAGCCTAAAGTTTGTCCAACCTCTATAGCTTGTGATTCAAGTCATTCCAGCTGTCAAATCCTTTTGAAGAGTTGTTCTAGACTTCTCAACAAGCAAATCAAGCCCTCATACAACTTTTGAGACCCATCCTAATGAGGTATAACTTAAACCATAGCTTGTAATATATAGGTTTAAATAGCTTTAAGACCCATCCATTATTTTCAATGATGCTTTGTTAGCTCACCTTGCTTCTAAGTCGAGATAATGAGATGATGCATGGTGACTGGTTAGATGATAGCAATTTCTTACAATGGTGGGTAGGAAATTAATGAGAAAGAATTGGATTATCTGAATAATTTGATTTAAGTATTATTCAAATTGTTGAGGGTGATTTCTTTAAAAAGAGTACTAAGCATAGACGTCATAAATCCAAAAAGAAATGGTTTTTCTTTTTGGATTTGGCCTTCTTTTCACTTGTGGGGTTTGTTTGGTTGGTGATGGCTTCTGTTTTTGGTTTTGTGGTGGGTGATGCTCTTTTTTTAATGGTTGGTCCATTTTGGAGGGTTCATTTGTTTGGTGTTGTTGGTGGTGGGTGGTGCCTTTGCGGTTGTTGCTTTATTTTTGTGGATAGAACAATGATGTGACGACTTTCTATTCACCACCTGGACGGTTGTGGCTTGTTGGCAACCACTGATGGTGCTTCCTCTTGGTCTGATTGCTGGCCTATGTTTGAGTTATGAGATTATGATTGGCCCATTTGTGTTGTGTGGGTTGTTGCTTGCTTCCTCCTCTGGATGGTTCTTATCTAGCTTCTAGATGGTTGCAGATAGCTTCTTGTCAATGATTGAGCCCGGACGGCTTTTTCATTTTTTTTCACTATTTGCTGTCTCTTTTCTTTGATATTTGTTGAATTTTAAGTTTGACTTAGTCCTTGGTTGGACTTGCTTGTATCCTCCTTTTATTGATTGGAATAAAAATCCTTTTTGTTAAAAAAAAAAAGCTTTGTGTGAAGCACATTTTGAATCATAAAAAACAACTCCCCATTGTTCATTTACTTCTAATAAAGTTCTATTTAAAATTTCATGAATTTAGTTTATCCATTTGTGAGTTTATAACATTCTTCATCTTTGGTTCATACATATGTTATTTGTAAACTATATAAGATATGAGCTATTGATCTCATGATTAAAGGCTCTGATCTTGTTGTTTCATTTTCTGTCCAAATCATGCCAATTAATTGGTTGCTCCGCTTCCCATCCAACTAAATCATAGCCGTTGATTTGAAATAGCGAACGATTAGATGGGAGCCACATAGCGCTGATGGGGATTAGTGGAAAATGCATCTCGCTACCGCCACAAAGCATTAAATGTTAATGATTGTCAGTTGTGCAATCATGAGCCATTAATGTCGTCACCACACAATCATTGCCGCTGTTTTAATCCATCGAATCAGAAGACGACACATGGCCCACCGTCGCCTCCTGGTTTAATTTAATAAAACTAATTTAAAATTTTAGTTTAAATAGCCATTTTTTTAAATTATATAAAATTAAATATTTAACCAAATTTAACATATATTATATCATTTTCTTCAGAATTTTATCCTCTTCCATTTAAAAATAAAATGAAGCCTAATTTAGAGTATTCAAGAAGTTATTTGATTTATATTGATTTCCTTATTATTTCAATAATTCCCAAAATATTCATTTGATGAAATTCACACTTTGTTACTATTGATTGCATGTTATATTCTAGTTCCAGTGATTTACTTAACCCTAATTTTAATGGTAATTGAATTTCTAAGTTAATAAATCATAGTTGGAGAGACTCCCACTGAAAAAAAAAGTAAATAAATCATGATTTGATTTATTTCTTTTAAAATTTATAACAAATCTTACTCTATTCTGTTGCATGCATTCAAAATTTAAAATCCTTTATAGAAATTTTAAACACAGCTTGATTTAATGAAAATGAATTCAATTGGGGTGTATTGATTACATAGAGTGTAATTACATTTATGGCGTTCATCCAAAATTTTCTAAGTTGCGTTCTATCTAGTCAATGGATTAAATTCAATTTTGGCTACATAATAATATGGTAGATCTTTGATCTATCATAGTATTTTGGGGCCAATTTGTTGAATGATTGCTTTGTTATTAAAATTCTAAACACTTAGGTCATTATTTGATACAATCAATTCCTTTAGATTTAATTCACCATGATTGATGTCGTATGTTTATATGCGTATAAATAATGGTTAAAGATGATGATTGTTGATCTTATATGATCAACTTTAGTGACACTTAAGGATAACAATTAAGGATGTATCTAGTGAATTTAGGCAAATCATAAGAATCTACAAACATATCTAATAGTGATGAAAACTTTTACCTAGCAAATTTATTGACATCTTACACCTTAGAATTAAATACACTATTGATTTGACATTAATTAACCTATAAACAATGATTAATCAATTAACCCTTCATTAATTTTAATAAATTCTAATAAATCAAATCAAATCTATAAAAATATCAAATCAACTTCAATCATTAAAAATTAAAATCCAATATTATTTTTTATTTAAAATGAATTAATAATTAATTACCCTTAATTAAATATTAATAAAATAATTTCATTAAAAAAATAAAAAATAAAAAAATTTAGATAAAAAAATAAAATCTAAGATTAAGAATTCAAATTTAAATAAAAAATTTCAATTAAAATTTAATTATAATTAATTAAATAATGAATTTCCTTATAAAATTAAATAAGTATAATAAATATAATTAAAAATATATAAAAAAAGTTTAAAAAAATTCTGAGATTAATTATTAAATTTAAATAAAATTATTGAATAATTGTTTTCTTATGATTCATTATTAATTAATTAAAATTTTAATAATTAATTAAAAATCCAAATAATTCAATAAAAATAAAAAAATTTCAAGAAAAATATTAAACTTAAAAAATTATATTTGATTAAATTTTTTTAATCAAATAAATTTGATAATTAATCTTAATTAAATATTAGGCTTTTATGTATGCTTCAGGCTTTTTTCCATTTGGTGGTCATTTAGCATTATATTTTAAAGCATTTAAGATATTAAACCATCTAATCCTTTTATGTAGTGCTTGGTTCCATTTGAAGGGCACTTACATATGTGATTAAGAAATTTAATAAATCTTAAATAACAAATTAAGGGTTATATGCATCATGCTAGTCTCCACTCACGGAAGGCATGTGTATATAAATTTTCAAACCCTTAATTAAACAATAATAACACATCTACCCTATTCATTATGCTTGCTTCCACTTGGAGAGTATATGTATTGGATTGAAGGGCCAATATTTTTTATCCCTAATAAATTAAAAATAAATTTCTTCTAAGGCTTTATGTGGTCATCTATTCTATATGTGTGATGATTGCATTTCATTTGCAAGTCTTCTAGGATTTATAAATTAGTAACCCTTGCACTTTGAGATTAGTAATCTATAAATGCTTTATAATTAAATAATTAATTCCAATCATAAAAATCTGAATAATAAAATTCAAACATATACAACGTGAAATTCAATTATATTCCCCTTTTGTCATTTAATAAACAAATATCATAATACTTGCAACTTGAACACTAAATCTCTATATGATATATCAAAGCCACATAGCCTCTTTCACACATAAATGACTTTTGTACATAAATGGATTTAGTACATAAGTGTATATAGTGGCTCTGTGTATTACTTTTAAAATAAAAGAAATTCCTTCCAAAATAGTTCTTGGGTTAGTCACCCTAATATGTTATAATCTATTACTGGCACATGTTATATCGGTTTGGAATGTGACATGGAAATTCTTCAAAATTTAACCATTCATTAAATCAAACTCTGTAATCCTGAATGTCATATTTTTCCCTCCACTGTTGAATAGAATGAAGTACTTGCCATTTTGACATTATCAATCATTCTCCGTAATAATTAATGAATGAAGGCCATAAAAAAATTGCATTTCAGAAGCTCTAAAGAAGTGTCCACAAGATATCCCTTAGCATAGGCATTGAGGCCATTAACTTCAATTTCCTAAGTAATTTTTCATAACATCCAACACTATATCTGACCCAAGCATTATAAAGCCCCTTAATACTACTACTCAAATGACTAAATCCTAAAATAAAAATCTTCAAATCCCATTTAATACAAGCTATGCCACTCCAGAAATCTATAAATAGAGTTCCCTCTCCTCTTGAAAAGAGGACCCAAGCCTAAGGAATAAAGAGAGAGATCGGAGATCGCTCTTGCTTCCTTTCCTCCTCGACCACCAACTGAGTTTCACCGGACAGCCATTGTCACCCTCACCGGACCACCACTTGAGGTCCTCACCTCCGCCGGACCATCGCCTGACGCCGTTGCTCCGCTGGACAACCACTTGAGGCCCTTACCTCCGCCGGACCACTACCTGACGCCGTTGCTCCGTCGGACCACCACTTAAGGCCTTCACATCCGCCGGACCACCGCCTGACGTCGTTGCTCCGTCAGACCACCACTTAAAGCTCTGTGCTCCACCAGGCCACCACATGAGACCCAGACTTCCACCGGACCACCACCTGACGCCTATACTTCTTCAGGCCACCACTTGACTCCATGAGTTATCCTGAAACACCGCCCTCCTACTACGGTCTTTCAAACCCCTATCTCCTGCCGACTATGGTCATTCTGACCTCCGTCGCCTACTATGGTCCTTCCGATCTCCATCAACAGACAACAGTCTTTCTGACTCCAGTCTCCTGCCGACTACGGTCCTTCTGACATCCGTTGCCTAATATGGTCCTTCCGACCTCCATCAACAGACAATGGTCTTTCTGACCCCGGTCTCCTGCCGACTACGGTTTTTATGGCTTCCGTCGCCTACTATGGTCCTTTCGACCTCCATCAACATACAACGGTCTTTCTAATCCCGGTCTCCTGCTGACTACGGTCCTTCTGATTTCTGTCTCTTGCCGACAAAGGCCCTTCCAACCAAATAAACATGCCTATGTTGATTATTGTAACTCCTACCATGTAATGCGCTCTAGATGATGTATATTTGTATCATCAAGCCAAGGCCTTCTCCCAAGGAGGGGCCTCATTTGTAATCAATTGCAAATACTAGTGGATTCATTCAAACTTGGATAGGCCCCGTGGTTTTTCCCCCTATTTCAGGGGTTCCCACGTAAAAACTCTTGTGTCACTTATGAATGCTACACCCTCTCTCTTATCTGATTGTGTGCTGGATCTTCGTATAATGCTAAGACGTTAAACTATATATTTTCTCTACCGCCACGAATACTCCAGGACGCAACAATACTTATTGAAAAATTTTGGATTACGATCAAACCATCTTCAACAATGATCAAACCATCATATTGATAAAAATGATTAACTTATTCGAAAAGTTTGTATAACATCTTCAACCAACAACTTAACAATATTTGGACCAACTCCACTGCGTGATATCCTTATTTAATTTTATTTAAATCTTATTTAAACACTTAATCATATTTTTTTCTAACTCTTTTTTTAAAAGTTATATGACATAATCGATGAATAGTTGAAGATAAGTTCAAGTGTTCAAATAATTCCATGATGCGTTTAAGTTAGTTTAAATAATACTATTTCGTGGGTTGAAAATGTCACGAAGAGTCATCAAATAGGTTGATCATTTAAAAAAATGATCGACTAATGTTCAAATAAATCTTCGATCATAGTTCACATATTGTTAAGATTATTTGATCGTGATTTAAACATCATTCTAAACAGAAATATGAACAACTAGCTAGTAAACTAAAGTCTAACCGCTCAAAGTTTTAGGGTTTATAATGCGAGTCCTATTTTTAAGTCTAAACGACAATTAATAACATCACTAAGATTCAAAGATGATGAATAGAGATTGATCTTCTTCATGAGTTTTTACCACAGATCTAGGGGTGTAAGTGAGCCGAGTCGATTCGCGAGCCGGCTTGAGCTCGACTTATTTATGGGCTCGCGAGCCGAGCTTATCGATTTCACGAGTCGAGCTCGAGCTCAAATTCGAGCTCGTTTAGTAAACAAGCTCGAGTTCGATCTTGATGAGGCTCGACTCGAACAAGAATTATAACTCGAGTTCGAGCGGACGAGTTCTTTCAATAAAAAGTCTCATAACTATTGAACAAGAATTACAACTCTATTAAATAAAAAATAAAATATTAGTCTAAAGTGAATTTTTGAACATATTTTGCAAAAAGTAAAAGAGCCGACTTTTTTATTTCGGGCACAAGCATATAAAGACTGAATTTTTTTTCCTTTTAACTCATCGTCGAATTGGCCTGCCTTTGAACTAACTTCAGTGCCCGTACCCTGAATTGACGCAGAAGTAGACGGGCTATAAATTATCTACTTCCTTTTTACTGTAATTTTATACCTAATTAGTTGCAGGCGGCGTCTCTGCCTGTCTACGTGGCATCTGGACTTCCCCGCGAGTTCTTGTGTCAAAGCAACGCGCAGGCAGAGGAGGGAGACAAGGAAGGGAAAAGTCGTTCTTGGAGTGTGGGGAGGGCGGGAAGGTATTCGGATTTAGGGTTTTGGAAACTGGATTGTTTGTAGTTGACGTAGCCTCCCATGAGGAATTCTGTTGGTGATTCACTCAAATCACTTTTAGCTGACATCGAACTCGCGAATACACTGTAAGTGAACTCCTGATTCTGTTTATTTTGGGCTTCTTCTACTGCAATTTTGGACATTGGTGAGAGTTTGAAGGTGTTTTTGGTGTTCTAGGGAATATCACGCTGCAGTTTCTTAAAACGCTTTCTTGTTGATCGATATTTTGTTTGTTTATTTATTTTTTGTGTCTGTTTTGGCTGACGCGTAGCGATTTTTCTCGATTTTTTTTTGCGGGCATGGACGTTTAATATGTAAAGAGACTTTTTTTATTGTAAGTGGAGGTTTCTATAAGTGAAAAAAATATAACTTGTCAATATTTTCTGATATCTTTCTAATTGTTGATTTTTTTGTAAGTGTTTTTGACGCCTAAAAGATAAGCTTCTGTTTATAGTTTCTTTCTTTCTTCGTATGAGTACTTCTTTTCAGTTTCAACTTATCTTGTTTCCGTTCGGTCAACCAAAATTTTGATATCTAGAGTGAGAGTCTGGAGAAAAATCTTGTGTGGAGTATTTCTAAGAACATCTTCAGGAGATGAGTTTTTTTGAAGGTTTTAAAACAATTTTATTTTTCTATCATGGATTAGATAATGTTTGGAACATTCTGTTGGAAATTATGAATTTGTTTGGTACAGCTGCTGCTGCTTGAAACGTTAGATGGAAAGCTGATGTAGAAAAGCTGCAGTGAGAAATTTTTGCTGAAAAGCTGTTGTCTTTTTAGAGCCCAGAAACCATTTTTACGTGTTTGATAGTAATGCTTTATATGTGATGTACAACAACAAAACAGTCAAAGTGCCCACCAGTACAATTAAGTCCCATGATTGGATAATATCATATCAGTACATAAATTATCCGCAGTGCATCAATAACATGATAAACATAATACCAGTTTTACAATGAATTTCGAATGGCATAATCCAACAAAAACCATAGAGAATACTGTCATGGATGGACTTGACTTTTCACTCTATGCGTCTCACATTTTCAAGAAGTCTTGATTCTAAGAACACATAAATGAATGACACATAAAAGATAAAAAAATAAAAACCTTTCAACTGATGTTAGCACATTTGTTGACATCCATATCAGTGATTGAATGCCATCTTTAAATTGACGTGAAATTGTTTTGCTAGAGCATTGAAATCTTTCAAGTGTTGCTCTATTTGAACAATTTGTGGCAATATATAAATAATATCTGAAAATATTTTTATGCTCAGTGATTTTTTGTTTCCAATCAAACCGTATTTGCTTTCTAATAGACGTAATATATTCACAAAATAATTTTAGATTTGAAAATTTTTATAAAGTTGGGTTGGATATCCTTCTAATAAATCTCATGCCCACTTTTTACCAGTTTGTTGTGAACTCAAGCATGAGGACTTATTTAATTAGTTGTTATAATACATGGTAGCAAATCCTGTTATTGTAACTAGGTGAGAGTTTTTTTTGCCATTCTTATATTAGGGATAGTTTCATCTTTTGAATATGAATTTTCACTATCTTCCATCTAGGTGAAAAAAAATGAAATAGTTGAATATGCATAATATCATTATCACAAATAAAAAAATAGATTGATGCTTAAAACATGACAATAAAAAACTACAAATAACTCATCATAGAATTAATAAGACTGCCACGAAAATTGACCTACATAATAAGAAACCATAACTAGCAATTATTCTACTCTATCTTCTACTATCAAAGAGAATTTCTTGCCTATGAAACCACAATGTCTTGTTGTGAAGACCATTAAATACATTTTTTTTTGTCTTTTTGTTAGATGAGATCAATGCCAAATCCATAGAAGTGCTCAAGTTTCTCAACTTTTCCAATTGAATATATAATTGAAATTTCCTTTGCTATGAATGAAATTACTAGATGGACAAGAGGGGGGGGGGGGGGGGGTTAATTGTGAATGATTTATAGCAATAAATAAAAGCTAAATAGGATTTCTAATAAGAATAAAAACGATAAGGAAAAAGCACACCGGATTTTTATAGTGGTTCGGTCAAACCATGACCTACGTCCACTCCTCGGAGTCCTCCGCTCCGGGAATTTCACTACAAGCAATAGCTCTCCTTTTGCCCCCCTTGGCAAGGCGGAGAAGCCCTTACAATACTCCCTTTCACCAACTCGACGTGGCGGAGTGCCAAACTCTTTTTTCACCCTCCTGGCGACGGCAGAGAACCTTCTTGTTTTTCTCCCTCCTGGAGAAGACAGAGTACCTCGAGGTCACGAATATAGAAGAGTTTTCCCCTTGGAGATCCTCTCACAAATTCTTCTAGGGCCACAAGAGGAGCAAGATGCAGCAAGTTCGGAGCAACCGTGTGATCTCCCTCACACCTCTTCTCCCTACAACGCTCACCTTCTCCTTCCTCTCTCAAACTCTAAAGAACTTCTCAAGAGCTCTCTCCCTTGGAATCCCTTTCTAACCACGTTCTATTCTCTGAATTCGAGACGAATTCTGGGACAATCAAAAGTCGTCTCTGTTCATCGTATAATACGATCTACATCGTACTGTATGACGAGGCAAAAACAATGGATCGTCTAGGACGATCTCCGAGATGATCAAAATTCGTCTCTGTTCATCGTATTGTACGAACGGGTTCGTACAGTACGATATTCAATTTGAAATTAAGCCTTGAATTATTCCACTAATCCCAGGTTAATTTAAGTAAGTATTTAAAATAAATCGTACAGTACGTCATACGCCGTACAGTACGAACGACGGATAAAACTTACTTAAGTTAATTTGACGGCTAGGGTTTTGGATTTGAACATATTAACCATTAAAAAAGCGGACGAAGCATCCGCATTGAGTCGCGCCTCAAGTCGAGGCGGAAGTCATGTGTATCAGGGCTTACGCCTCGAACCATCCAGCGAAGCGTACGATTTTTTCGCACAAGGCGTACGCATTAGAGCGTAACGCCTCGAGGCAGTATGAGGAACCGCCTCAAAATTTTTTCTTCGGTATATATGTAAATACGTCGCAGCCAATTCGTGTTTGTGTATTCACGTATAGGATTAGGGCTTTCTGTGAGAATTGAAAGGCGAACTAGAGGCGAAGCCGTGAGGGAAAGAGACGAAGCCGTGAGTGCAGGAGACGAAATGAATCCAAAAGCAATAACGATTTCGAAAGCAGGAAACGAAGCTGAAGTTATGAGTGCAGGAAACGTTCAGGCATCGGTTAGGTCGGAAGAGCAGGTGAGCGGTGTTATGGCCTTGATTTTGAGGTGCAGTAACGAAAGCTTGAATAACTCCTGATTCGGCTTTGTTTCATTCGTCCGTTCAGTACATGCTCGGTACCGAGCATGTACAAGCTCAGTACCGCTCAGTACATGCTCGGTACTGCTCAGTATATGCTTGGTACTGCCAGGTACATACTCGGTATCGAGCCAACACCGCTTGGTACCGAGCAAGTATATGCTCGGTATTGAGCGGTACATGCTCGGTACCATTAGGTACACGCTCGGTATCGAGCAGTATATGCTTGGTACTGAGCGGTACATGCTCGGTACTGAGCGGTACATGCTCGGTACTGAGCATATACAGCAAACATAATTTCAAAATTACTCTTATAATAAAATTTTGTTCCGGGGGCACTGCCCTTGGAAACCCCTGCAGGGGCGCTGCCCCTTGACCCAGCGACCTGACCGGACACGTCGAACCCCGCCAGGAGGCAGTGCCCCCTTGGACCCCTGGCAGACTGATACATTTTTGTAATCATGTTGTTTTATTATTTGTAGTACAAATAATTATTAAAATCTGTCCTATGGTACAAGAAGGAAAGATCCTGCATGAAAATATGGAACTCAAGTTGAAGTGTTTGGCGAAGGTGCAAAGAAGGGATATGTTTACATGAAATGTAATTTCTGTGAGAAACGCATAACTGGTGGCGTTAAGAGGTTGAAGGATCATCTAGCTTGTACTCATGTCAATGTGGGACCATGTGCAAAAGTACCTGATGAGGTGAAAAAGGAATGTACAGATTATTTAAAGAAGTTTGCCACCACAAAGGAAGTTACACAAAGAAATATGGAAGAGATGATAAGAAACTCTTCTTATTATGGATCACAACATGAAGGTTCTAATAGTGGAAGCCATCTAGTTTCTTATAACCGAGGCACTCGAGGTCCTATGGATAGATTTATGATAAATATTGATGACGAGGATAACATAAACACTCAGGATCTTCAGCCTCCTACTGTTACAAAAGAACTCAGGAATAGGGTTTGTTTGGATATCGTCATATTCATCTATGAAAATGAGATTCCATTTAATGTTGTTAGGAGTCCTTCATGGATTAATATGTTACGATCTGTTGGAAGTTATGGAAGAGGACTACAACTTCCAAGCATGTATGAACTGAGGACTTGGATGCTAAATGAGGAGGTCTTGACAACTTCAAAAATGGTGGATGATGTTAAGAAGACTTGGATTGAGACATGAGTCATAATAATGCCAGATGGTTGGTCAGATATTCGACATAGAAGTATTATTAATTTCTTGGTCAACAATCTATATAGAATAATATTTCTAAAATCAGTAGATGCTTCAAGTTTTGTAAAGGATGCACAATTATTGTTTGAAATATTGGATGAAGTTGTTGAGGAAGTGGGTGATGCTTTAGTAGTACAAGTTGTTACTGATAATGCAAGTGCATATAAAGCTGCAGGGAGAATATTAATGGAGAAGAGGCCTCACCTTTACTGGACTCCTTGTGCTGCACATTGCATTGATTTAATGCTTGAGAGGTTGGGACAGTTACCTCAGCATAAATCAGCCTTATTGAAGGCCAAATTCGTTAGTAAGTTCATATACAATCATTCTTGGGTACTCAATTTGATGAGAAAATTCATTGACAAGAAAATTATTAGACCTGTTGTTACGAGATTTACTATTGCATATTTAATATTGCAGAGATTCAAGGAGTTAAGGCAACCTTTGGAAGCTATATTTGCTTATGAAGAATGAGATAAAAGTTCATGGGCAAAAAAACAAGAAGGAAAACAGGTAAAAAAAATTGTTATTAAAGATGATTCATTTTGACGCAGTACAAATTATGCTTTGAAGACAACAACATCATTAGTTTAGGTGCTTAGAATGGTTGATGGTGAGAGGGCCCCGGCTATGAAATTTATTTATGAAGCAATGAATAAGGCTAAAGAAGATATTACAAAAGATTTGGGAGGTCAAGAAAGTGCCTACAAAGAAATATGGGATATTATAGATGAAAAGTGGGATCGTCAATTATACCAACACTTACATGCTGCTGCATACTATTTAAACCCCCAATTTCATTATGATAAAGCCTTTCATATTGATAAGGAGGTGAAAACTGGTTTGTATGCATGTATGGACAGACTCATTTCTGAAGAAGACTACCTCAAAGTGAATGATCAACTTGAGGAATTTCATCTGAAGAAGGGAATGTTTCGATTTAGAGCAGCACAAGCATGCTACAAAACACGATCTCCTGGTATGTTTATAATTTGTATATTTATAATTTTAATTTTAATATTTATGTTCAAATTTTATACTCAATCAATATTCATAAAATATTTTTCATTTTCATGTAGAACGTTGGTGGAGTCAGTTTGGAGATGATCTTCCTGAATTGAAAGCTTTTGCAGTTAAAGTTCTTAGCCTAACATGTTCGGCTTCTGCATGCGAGCGTAATTGGAGCATCTTCAATCAAATTCATACTAAGAGAAGAAATCGATTGGCCACAGATCGAATGAACAAATTTGTTTATGTTATGTTTAACAAAAAACTAAAAGATAGACATATCAAATTACAGAAGCAAGGAAGCATTGATAATGAAATTGACCATTTACTTGTTGATGATTTACAATCTAATGATGAATGAGTTACTCCTAAGAATGTTGATGTTTTTGAAGTTGAAGTAGAAGGAGAAACTCAAGTCAATAAAGACAGTGAAGCAACTACTCATGTATATAAAAGAAAGAAACAAAGTGAGATTGGAGCTTCAAAAAAATTCAAATGTATTCTTAAATATAATGAATTATTTTTTTATACTATTATTGTTTCATTCTAGAGCTAACGAAATATTAACTTATATAAGAGATAAAAGAAAAAATATTATAGATGAAGAAGAGTTTGAGGATGACTTTGACTTTAATTATGAAGATTCTTCTGAAGAAAATCAATGTGATGATGAGCCTGCATAGGGTCTTGATCCTAAAGGGATGTTTTATTTTTAAGTGAGTTTATTTTAAATCTTCTTTTCCAGTAATATACTAATATTATCTTAGAACAAATCATCAAATTCACAATTGACGTAATATTTTGTTATTTTTTTTGACATTTTTGTCATTATTCATAATTTTAAATTACTTTATTTTTATAATTTTTGAGGCTTACGCCTCGCCTCGCTTAGTCAAAATGCCTCGATTTTCGATTTCGCCTTTTAAAATGTTGGAACATATCGTACAGTACAAGTTTGATTCGTACGGTACGATCTATTCACAAAATCGTCCTACAAGCTCAGATAGTACGGTACGAAATAACGTCGTACAATACGATCTACAGAGATAAAATCTCCAAATTTTTCTTTTAAAAAACCATCTCCCCTGTGTGTGTGCATGGTTGCTCAGACATTTATGCATTTTGTGGTCAGACTCAAGAAAATAAAATAAAATAAATAACAAAATACATTGTCAGACTCTTACTCCTAATCTACTCATTCTTGAGTCTTCCTATCGTCATGAGTAGCTTGTGATCTTCCTGAAATGTTAATACTCACGGACAATAGCAAACAAAATAATATTCAATGAATAAATAATTCAGACGACATTATTTGTCATCATCAAAATCTCAAACTCGGGGTCATGGGTTGCAACAATGAATCCCTAGAAAATTGCAATTTTATACATGGTGAGGCCTTTGTGGCATCAATTAGTTAAACAAGTTTGCTTGAGGGCTTCTTTATAACACCTATTGCACCTTGTTTTCCATTTGGAATAATAGAACTAATTTCTCATCAAACACATTCATATCTTGATTAGGCATGTCACCATCATCACCATTGTTTGAATCTCCACTCCTTTCTTGTAGGTCCATTGAGAGTACAAAGTTAGGTGTTCAAGCTAAATCTGTTGTGGCAACAATTTTAGCATACATCTTCATAAGCTTCTCCTCTAGTTCAAGGCAAATACCATTACTCTTGAATTTGTTGGAAGCAACATAACCAAATAATTCAAATGTTATTAATTATATATCAAATTCACAATGTTTTGACTACTAATGTTTAAATTCCAAATCTTTAACTTTTCCTTCCATCATTCATTAGAGAAAGGAATTATTCTTCTTTGAAAATCCCAACCTAAGACAATTGAATCTCGTTTTAAATCATCGTGCAACTTTTGATACTTTAGTTGATCTTATTTATTCTTAAGTTGTGTTTATAATGCTATATGATGAGGACATCAGAGATCATCGGCTACAATCTGGAGTTTAATTTTTATGTGTTTTATGTACTAGTTTATTTTTTATTTATATTTTTTCCATTTTACCCCTAGGGGTGGTCATATGGTGTTGTAGCCCGAAGGGCATTTTAGTCATTGTTTCTTTTCTTTTCATGAGGCCTATTTATAGGATAGTTCTCTTGTATTTTGGGTTAAGATGAATATGAAAAAAAATTTCAGCTTTCTTGTTCTTGATATCTTTGTGAGTTCTTGAGAGGAGAAATCCTAGGAGAGGGCCACGCATCACCCGTCAGCAGCCAGTGGATTCCGGGACTCGCGGTTAGTACTCATAGTATTTTCTTATTGCCTCTTCCTTTCCCCTACATCTGTCCACCTCTTCTTCCCCAAACACCCGCCGGCCACTTCAAGTCCCCAAGCCGCCGGTCAACCTTAACAAGATCTCTTCCACTTAACCTACAACCCTTCCTCCTTAGCCAAACGCCACCCAAACCCCAAACCCTAACCGCCGGCCTTCCCTTCCCATGGATCCAAAATTGATGGTTTTGCCTCTTTCCAAAAGTGGAGCATTAAGATTAGGAGGGAGCTCCAACTCAAAATCTGATTTTGAATTCTTTCCTAAATTGACATAATCCATATTAGGAAAGTGTTCAATTCGTGGATCTAAGTTACCTAGCCCAACCCCTTGGCCGCCGGCTTGAAGCCTCCACCCGCCGGCCCCTTGCTCCACCACCTAAAGCTGGCGGCCACATCCTTCTCCCCCACAATAGCCATCGACCACATAATTCCCTCAAAACTTTTGAATTCGAATCCACCATAAATGCTTTCTTAATTTATCCCCACTAATTTTGGATGATAATTAAATTCAAATTCAAAATATTTGAATTTAAAAACTCTTCTTAAATTGTCCTCCTTTAATTTAGAAAAACCCCCCAATTAACTTAAATCTGAAATTAATTTCAAATTTAAATATTCAATACCCTTAATTGCTTGGGCCCACCTCCTTAATACCTAACCCCTCTCTCTCTCCTCACTCCTTGGCCGGCCCCTTCCCCCTCCTCTCTCTAATTAATTAGGTCCCATAAATTAAGGATCTAATTAATACAATCATCACTTTCCCTCCCAATTCCCCAATTATTTCAAATTCAAATTTCAATTAAACATAGCCCTAATTACTCATCAAATATGAAATTTATTTCAGAAATAATCCTACCCTTTCCCCACCACCAAACTTTATAATTCAAGTCCCAATCTCAATCCTCTTCCCCACCCCATTGCTTGGCCGAACCCCTACCTGCCCCCTCCCTGACCGGAACTCTTTTGTACCTTATTGGGTGCTGTCCAGGATCTGTCCACATCAACATCGCTGCTGTCCTGAAGTTCTGCACATCTTCCCGGCTGTTCCTTGGTGCAAGAAGGCTCGTGGTTGTTGTCCACTTCTTTCCCAGCTTTCAAACAACCTTGCTGGAGTGCGTTTTCTCTCTTGTCTTTGGGTAAACTCGACACCCGACTCGCTATCTTCATAGTTGCATCCTTGATTGTGATTTTAATATATTCATGAAGATCATGTTATTTCTTATCCGCTAAAACCTAATAATTGGAAGATTTGTGTGAAGGATCTTCTTGTAGTGACTAATCTCATTGTTAGTCTAGAGATTTCTTGTTGAAACTTTCCATGTATGCAATGTTAGCTTAATTGATTATTTTACGGTCTTAACTCCTATATATGTGATTTAGCCTAAGCTTATGTCACCACTCTTTGTGTTTTATGTTGTCGTTTAAAATCGCTATGAAGATATAATTATTGTGCTCTACATATGAAGCGTGCAAATTCCTTAACCTAATCATCATTGCATGTACGTTCCACATCACTATCTACTGATTATTTCATAGAAAATTTTAATTCCAACAAATTTCTTTAATGTCTTTTTGAATCTCTAGAGTACATAGATGCAGAAATGTAGATTCAACTCAAGTTCTCACAATGCCAATGCTCTAGGTTCCCTAACTGTACCCAATATATATATATATATATATATATATATATATATATATATATATATATATATATATATATATATATATATAACTGTACCCATTATGTTTCAATGGTATAGCCCAAATAAAAAATTAAAATTACAAACTAGCATATTTTGAAATTAAAAAATAATGCTGATATAGACTAGGAACATAAAGCTTTCATGAACTTCAGGTAACTAATGATTAAAAAAAATGCTAAAATGAAGCAAAAATGAATATGAACTTCTTGTTTATAGGTGACAGAGACCACTTTTTTGGATGTGAGTTTCAGCCAAGATAACAATCTTATTAATCTTGTATGAATGTTCAGATCTTCATGGTTGAACAAACTAAAGAATTACTAATGATTATTTTAATTATCATTTCAATCTTTATACCATACAATACTATACCAGACAAACAAATATTCTTATTGGCATGATTACTTTTAAATAAGATCGACACGTATAGTATTAGTATGTTTCGAATTACAACAAACTAATTGATCCAAATTTCATGATAGAGTTTTAAGGTACCATTAGTGATGTACTTGAGTGATTTTCTTCTACTATTACATTTTGCATGCAAGGTTGTTTTTAAAAAGTTCTAATCAGTGAAAAGATAGGTTAAGGCATACAAAAAAATTTATCGTATGTTTTGTATAGCACCAGAGAAAAAGAGCTTTTATTCTTAATTAACTTTAGAAAATAAACAAGTAAAATATATCACAAAACTTATTTTGCTTATACAAGAAAGACAAATTAAAGCAAAAGGAAAATTAATTAATCCCTAAACAGCCCCTCATTCAAAATTTCTTTCCCAAACCTTGTTCATTCTTTAATATATTTGTTGTTGTTAGATTAGCTAAATGCTATTGGATTCCTTTTAGCTGGACTTTCTCTTTTATAATTGAAACTGTTTCTTTATTTTAAAATTAAGATAGATTTCTTTGCAAGTAAAGAAAACTGTCGTTTATGTTTCTCCTGTTGTTTTCTGATCCTTTTTTTGAGTTTGCAGGGCGTCAGAGTTTCAAAGTAAAGATGGTGCATATCTTCAGATGATGATGTCATATAGTCCAGCAGCAAAGCATTTTCTTTGCATAGCAAAGTGGGCAGATTGCAGCCTTGGTATGGCCCTTGGACTTGCCGGCGCTTTTGGACTTCTCAGGGTATTGATTTGTGAGGTATGTATCTTCTTCTTTCATATGTAAAGGCTTGACAATTTTTTTCAGTATAGTAAATTACGGCATTTGGGCATATACTATATCTTTCTTGGTGATCTTTATTTCTTCACAAAACCTCATGATTTACTAGAGCCGTGTTGATGGAAGAGGAGCCAAATCAAAATGTGTAAAGAAAGCAAGTATTAAGGAATTTTATTGTAAGCTGATTGATTTATGAACTGAAACGTTTGTTATCTATTTAGGCTTTGTGTGGGACGGCTTTTTTATTGCTTCTTAAAACTATTTTACTAAAACTCTGTTTTAAGAAACAATAAAAAAGCCGTCTCAACGAAGCTTTAATCACACTTTTCTTTTACTGATGGCCTTGATTTGGCAGCTGTTATCTTTCCCTCGTTGATTCAGATGCAAAAAGGGATCGCCGTAATAGAAGATTATAATCGAATGCCATTATGTATAGAGAGAGGAAGAAAGATAGCTGATGCTGAAAGGAGGCAGTTTTCAGAATTGGATATTGAAAGAGATGAGGAATGTGGCATATGCATGGAGTTAAACGGCAAGATTGTAATTCCCAACTGCTGCCATGCAATGTGCTTCAAGTGCTACAGCAACTGGTACTGAGCTCAACACTATTTAAAACAACAGTATAATATTGCTACCTTACTTCATCCGTTTGCAACATAATCTTTGTCAGTGCTGTATCAGTTCTTTCATTCAAATTTTAGTGTCTCTTTCTAGGATCCTCAATTCAAAGAATAATTTTGTGGGATGGGAACAGCCTACCTGATCAAAGAAATACTTCTGACCTTAACTATAAATTGGAAGCACTATTTACAGCAACAATGGCCGCCTAGGTGTTCTCAATGATTTTCTGCCTGCATAAGCATAGAAAGAAATTATTGATAATTAACTACATGGGAAATTTTTTAGGGAAATAGTTGTGTTACGTTGTTCTTAGGACTTGTGGCTAATAGGATCATAGAATGTTTGTGTTTGAAAGATGACCATTGTAGATCTCTCTGATTTTCTTTATTTGCGATTCCTTTGAAAATAAATTAGGTTGTATGATGTTTTCTGTGGTGTGGACTTTCTAGATGATCATATTATACATGGTAGATGAGTGGATACATAGAAATGATGACATTGTTTGTCATGCGTCAAGAAAATCATAATCATCTTCTTATTCACTCAGAAACCATCCATCTAGAAAATTTTGATGCATTCAATTGCTGATCAAATTATCCTATAAGTTATTGTGATCAATTTGTCTCCAGTTTAAATATTATATCAAATGTTTTCGGTTTCTTTTTTAATCTTCACTTATCTATTCGATTTAATTAACCAGAATAGTGAGCAATCAGGCTGAGTCAATGGTGGTGAGCAATTTGATGTTGGCAAATGAGTTGAAGGTGGTGAAGGCATTGTCCATTAGGAGGAGGGGGGAGAAGGAAAGCTTAACACGTTAGCTTATGGAATTGAGGGAGATGTTAACTTTAGAGAATGTAATGAGTTTATGATCTTTTACTTTTCATTAACCCCTTTAACGCGTGCTTATTTATTACATATCTTCTTATAAGATTTTATATAAAGTAGTTGACTTGGTGAGCCAACGCTTGAAGTCCTAAACATCTTGAACTTAACTTATGGGTTTGTTAAACCTTGATAAAAAGCTATAATAACGAGCCAAGCTCCACAACCTCACAAGTCTGCTCGGCTCATTGAATCCCCTAGATTCAGTTATGTTTTGCAATCAATAAGAAATTTTTTGTGAAGTCTACGTCTTCTTCTTACTTATTATTTTATATTTTCTTCACCTTGGGTTTCTTCTTTGCACTTGAATATTAATTTACAACAAGTTACTCCTTTCCTTTAGGGTGTTGAACCAAATCTAAAGTTTTATTATTCTATAATGAGTCCAATTCCATAAACATAGTTATCTTCTGCTACTTGGAATTCTCTTGCACTGATGGCTTCCACAAAGCGGATGCCTCCTCATCATCAATAGACTTTACAGCTTGCAGAACAAATGCAACCATATGAGAAGGAAAAATATCCTCATAACCAGATCTCTGAGGTGTTCTAATATCTCTTGAACTTATGAGAAGTAATAGTTTTATCTGGTTATGGTGGTTTTACTTTCTCCCAATTTCTAGATATTGGAGGATGATGTGGTGAACTATCATCTAATTGTTCATGCTTAATCTCAAATTGGCTTGTCTTCAATCGTTCCACATAAGTTATTAATCTAAATTGACTTATTAGTTATTATAAAGCATGATTGACTCATTGATCTAGATATATTTGTTGGTTAATAAATCATGTTACTTTGGCATTACCAAAACAATCTATATTCCTTATTTACATATTTAAGGAATATGCACATCTTAGCTCTCTCTTTGGCATGAGCATAAGCCAGACAGACAAACACTTGGAATTGAATATATTTGAAGGATAAACTGACCACACATCCTAGGAGTAAATTCAATAGCATTAATTGTAGATCTGCTCACCAAATAGCTTTATAGTTTTTACAACCTATGTGAAAAA
>JADPUM010000678.1:0-52330 GCA_016618105.1 Dendrobium huoshanense | reverse complement strand
TATTTCTTGATACTATCAAACGCCTCCTGACATTCTGCGTCCCATTTGAAACGGACATCTTTCTTCATTAGCTTTGAAAATGGCTGGCACCTACCCGATAGATTTGATATAAATCTCCGAATGAAAGCCAGTTGTCCTTGCAGCGAGCGAAGCTGTCGAAGGTTCCTTGGTGGTGGCATCTCTGTTATTGCCTTAATTTTATTGGGGTCGATCTCTATTCCTCGATGACGAACAACATACCCCAGGAATTTGCCAGAGGAAACCCCAAAAGCACATTTGAGAGGATTCATCTTCAGATCAAACTTTCTGATTCTCTCAAATACGATTCTGAGATCTTTTAAGTGATCATTTCGGCCAAGGCTTTTAACAACAAGGTCATCTACATAGCACTCGACCTTCTGATGTATCAAATCATCAAATATATGAGTCATCGCCCGCTGGTAGGTGGCACCAGCGTTCTTCAAGCCAAAGGGCATGACTGTGTAACAGAAAATCCCGATGGGTGTCCTAAATGATGTATGCTTCTCATCTTCTGGCGCCATCTTGATTTGATTGTATCCTGACGATCCATCCATGAAGGAGAACATGTCGTAGTTTGACGTATTGTCCACAAGGAGTTCGGATACAGGAAGTGGAAAATCGTCTTTTGGGCACGCCTTGTTAAGGTCCCTAAAGTCAATACAGACACGAATTTGCCCGTTCTTCTTCTTCACTGGGACGATATTGGCAATCCAATCAGCGTATTTTTCTTCTCGGATGAAGCCTGCATCTATTAGCTTCTTTGTTTCTGCGATCACCTGTTCTTCAATCTCCAATCTCATTCTCCTTGGAGCTTGCTTGACGGGTGCTACATCTGGTTTGATTGCTAATCTATGAACTGCTACGTCAGGGGATAAGCCAGGCATCTCAGCATATGTCCAGGCGAAGCAATCCCTGAATTCACATAGGAGTTCTTTTATTTTTTCTATCTGTTCTTCGGGTAGGAGAGAACTAATGAAGGTTGGGCGAGGATCCTCCTCAGTCCCCAAGTTGACTTCTCTTAGTTCATCCATAGTGGCTGCCTGTCCACCATCTTCAAGCTCTTCTGGTGCAGGCTCGGCTTCTACGGGCTGTTCATCATAATCATCAGCTTCGTATGTCTCTTCAGCATCACCATCGTCGGATTCAATTTCCATGCATGTGATGGCACGACAAATCTCTTTCCGGAGGAATTTCCTTTTGATGAATCCAATACCTTTATATGCGTCTGTATCCTTCTGCTGTAACGGACGCGGACTCCTTCCATACCAGAGGCCCAAACTTGTACGAAGTTGTCTCTTGGTAGTAGGAATATTGACTTGTTTTCGTAGCATTCTCTGAATATTTTTGGTATTGAACCTAGGTAGCCTCGTAGGAAATAACTCTTCAGAATCGAGGATCATGCAATCCCAATCATGATTCTCCTCTTCACGAACTCCCGTAGAATATAACACATTCTTTGGAATAGTCCCATTTTTACGGGGAGGTAGATAGAGGGTGGCGAGTTCTTCAACTTTATGCACCTCGCGCGGAATAATTTCTTTAAAATGTTGTAAAGGAACACGCGTGACTACGAGTACACTATCTGAAATTGATAAGCTGTCAATTCTTCTAGAGAACACATTCTGCACCGTGTTCATGTAAATGGAGTCGTAGTCATAATCATCATTTGAAAATTCGACCTGCCTGCTCCATTCATCCGTTGACTGGCACACTTTCCGAGATTTAGCAGGAGTAACATCATCTTCATCTGTGTCACTCCCAAGATGTGGTACATGCTTCTTTTCTTTTGGAATGGTTGGCGCTTTGGGAAGAGTCGGCACTGCCTTCTTTCTCTCCATCTGCTTCTTATCACCTTCCTGTTCAGGTCGCTTTATACTCTTCGAATTTGATGCTTTAGCTTCGAGAGAGCTCGAAGACTTTTTCTTCTTTGGCATGAAGTAGCGTGCATCTTCATAAACTGTTGCTTCATGAACTGTGAAGGGTTGAATATCACCAGAGATCCTGAACTCTTCTCCATCTTTGAGATATTTCATACACTGGTGTAGTGTTGACGGGACAATGCCATATTCATGCAACCAGGGACGACCTAGTAGCGCCTTGAATGAAGTATCCGCATCAATCACATGGAACTTAGCTTCTGTATGGAGCTCTCCAAATACAAGAGGGAGCATGAATGATCCAAGGGTCTTCTGCCCTTTCTCATTGAAACCATGCACCATCAGCTTATCTGGCCCGAGGCGTTCTACATCAAGGCAGAGGGATCTCAGTGCTTTCAAGCTTATCAGATTCACGGAGGATCCAGGATCGATTAGGATTCGACTGATAATCAGCTTATCGCTCTCTGCAGTAACATACAGAGGACGATTATGGTCTGCAGTTCCGAGCATCATATCCTCTTCGGAGAAAGTAATAAATGGCTCATTACGAGCTTGTAGAACTTCAGTCAAATTACGTTCAGCAAAATACGTCTCGTATCTTTCGGGATCTTTGAGAGCCTGAATCAGAGTCTCCCGAAGGTCTTTAGACATCACCAAAGCATCGTATATGCTAAGCTGTGCTGGAATTTTTCTTAGATGGGACAAGATATTATAATCTATCCCATTGGCTGAAGTCTTCTTTTTCTTAGGATCTTCAGGGATAATGTCATCGTTGATAATTATCTCTTTCTCCTTGTCTTTGTTGGAGACCCCTTTCTTCGGTGGAGGGGCGGTAGCACCTTGCCGCTTCTTAACTGCACTTGAGCAATCTCCTCCGGTTCAGAGTCATTTAACTGTATATTTTCTTCAGAGTCAGCCATCTTTGCGTCTAGGGACTCATCTGTTGATTCAGAATCACCACCCAGGTTTACATGTCCCATCCGAGACGCTATGCTAGGGTCTGATTCGTCTCCCGCTGGAAAATACAAATCCTCCTCTGAACTGTAATCAATTGACAAAACCATCATACAGGATTCAGAGGGTACTTCTGTGTATTCCTCTTTTGTCAAAGTACTCGGTGTCACCGAGATGACCCGACATATTTCTATTGGAAGAGAATTCTCATCATCTTCTCCGGCTTCGTCTATCTTAAGCTCCGACATGAAGTCAGCGAGCTTGATAGGTCGCCTCACAGTCTGGTAGTACTCATCCAAATTGTCAATAACCCTCTGAGTTACAGTCTTTTTCTCTTTAGGCTTCTTCAATTTGGTCTTCCTCTTGGAGGATTTCACCTTTCCAGACTTTGAAGAACTAACTTGATTGGAAAACTGTTTTGAAGTAGAAGGTCGTACCTCGGCAGTGCCTTCAAATCTATCATTGGCTCAATAGGAGACTTCCACTTTACACCTGAAACTCCTTCAAGCTGCTTCAACATTTTTACAGTCTTCTTGGAGATCGCAGTCTCCCACTGTTCTTCTTTAATTGGCTTCTTTTCTTTTCTTCTTTCTTCAACCAGGGGTACGGAAGAGGACGTGACTACCCGAGCTGATTCCTTTTTAGGGTGAGACAATACATTGTCGGACAATGTAATCTCTCCCTTCTGATATTTTCTTACAAGCCAATCCTTGAAGATGTAACAATCTTCAATAGGATGGCTGAGCACCCGATGATATGGGCAATAATTTGGGTCACCGGTGTGCTTCGACTCTTCGGGTCTCTTGCATTCAGGCAATTCTAGACCCGATTTCAACACTTGTCGAAATAATTTGGCGATACTCTCCCTTTTGAATGAATATTCTTTATTCATTTTATCTTTGAGGGATTGGAACGTTCTATCACCAGTTCCTATTGCTTGTCTCTGGCCTCCAACTTGATAAGTCCGTGGCTTATCATTTCCCCCTAGTATCAACTTTGGCTGGGGGTTGGGGTTGTAGGCCTGTTTGGGCTTTTCTTGATATTGCATCGGTTGTTTGCCTTTGTCTACATTGTAAATCACTTGTTTTTCTCTATCAGCTCTAGAGAAGAATGTAGAGTCGGCCTCACCCCTTCTAGCACCCGGGGCCTTAGCCTTCTTGGGCTTATCAGCGTGATTTTCTGATCTGGACAAATTCAATTTCTCAAATTTGGCCACTCTATCGAGCAAGTCTTGAAATGTGTTGATTGTAGCCATGCACAGGAAGGGTTGCATTTTGTCATCAATGTTACCCATTAACAACTGTACTGCGTGCTCTTCTTCGAGTTGCTGCTCACATTTCATGCTGAAAGGTTCGCCAGCGAGTGATATATTTGGTCACTGACTCTTCTCCCTTTCTCTTATCCAGAGCGAGGTCAGCGATCGTGATCTTCTCAGTTGCACTAGCAAATCTCTTCACGAACATATTTTCTAATTCTGCAAAAGTCTTCACAGAATCGTTTGGTAATTCAGCATACCATTCGAAAGCAGTTGCTGTCAAACTGCTGACGAATTGTCGGAAGAGTAAGGCGTCATTTCCTCCTGTGTTCCCACAGGTGGCTTTAAACTGTGCCAGGTGCTGTCTGGGGTTGTTATTACCATTGAAAGTGTTGAACTTTGGAACCGAATACCCTTTCGGGTATGGTACTTGGTCGTATTCAGCAGGATACGGACGACCTTTGCCCACTAGTTTCTCTGCCTGATCAACAGCTATGATGGCCCTGATCCTTTCTGTGATTATTCCTTCCAATTGTGCAGCGGTCACAGGTTCAGAAGTACTTGCAACATTTTGTGGGGTGGGCTGACGAACGATATTATGGGCTTCGCGACCATCTTCAGGAGCTCCCTGTACTCCTGAACCTTGTGGTGCTTGGAAGTTTAGAGGATCAGCAGGAGGATTGGGCATGGCGCCAATAGTAGCATTTCTCTGCATCATCTGCATCATCGCCCCCATTTGAGTCATCATCTCAGTCATCTTCTCATTTAACTGAGATATTTCCCTATCTTTGGCTCTCATCTGTCGCCTTATATGTCTTTGCATGTCTGCAAGCGTGACATTTTCGTCAGCGAAGGGATTCTCCTCGGCTTCTTCTCCTTCTTCTTCAACTTGAGAATGACCACCTCTGCCAGTGGTGGACCCAGCTTCACGACGACGGTGATAAACTCGCCTAATCGGCGGTTGTTGATCATCTTCATCTTCACCCTCATCATAATAGGTTTCCTCATTAATATTAGTGTGTCTCACCATATAGACAATTTCCATGTCCAGAGTATTATTTATTTCTTTGATTTCTTCTTCTAGATTTTCCTCTAGAAATTCATCAATATTTTCTTCAATATTTTCTTCTCCTTCAAGGAATTCTTCTCCTTCCATATTTTGATCATCTATATTTTCCTCCAGTACTCGGATCTCCGAGCGACGACGCCATTGGATTTCCGGCTCCTGATTAGGCACAGGGACTTCTTCGATCAGTGGGCTGCGATCAAAATTAGTCTCTTCCTTTGGAGGGGATGGAGGGCGACGGGATCTCCTGGAGGATTCTCCAAGGTGTCTATCGTCTGGAACAGTGTCATTATGGGTCCTTTTTGGGGCCCACTTCTGATGTTGTTTGTAGATGGGGGCGGATCTCCGGGAAGCCTCACCGGATGTCACGCCCAGATCAGTCATCCTTTCTCTTCTTTCTTCCTTTTCATTTCTTCGAGGCTTTGGCCTCCAGACTTGTTTTCCTTTCCACCGGGACCTTTCAGCGGTGGATTCCTGAACATATGGTTCAGGTGTCACACCCCGATGTTCACCGCGTGAGACATATCTTCTTTCTCTTCTTTCCGTCATAGCAGATAGACGTTCTCTTGGCGGAGTTCTTCTAGCCTCTATCACTAAGGGCCGTTGGAACTTCTTCTTTTTCAGACCTTTCTCCTTCACAGTCTTCAGGACCCGATAGACCCGGGCTGAGAGAGTTTCAGGTTCCTTTCTCTTTGGAGGAGCTGGGACTTCCTGTCGTTGCTCCCAGAAAGACTTCTTCAGCTCACCAGTGGAGCTATTCCTTTTCACCCATTTTAAATCAGAAAATTTGTTCCGGGTAGGAACATTGGCTTCAGGCACTTGGGCCGGCAGATTTGATGGGTGGATTGGGAGTTGTTGTTGCTGAGCTCGGAGTTCAGCATTCATCTTTCTCCTTTGTCTTCTTGTAGGCCTACCTCCGGATGGGGAGGCTTCAGCATTATACTCTCCAGGCGCAGATAACCTGGTTGACAGAGTGGTGGTATTTGCAGTCACCACGGAAACTCTCCCACCATTCACAATTCTCTTGGTGGCTGGGACTTCTGATTGTGACAGTCGTTCAAACACAGAAACCCTCCTACGAGGATTTTCAGCAGCAGGTCGTTGTGCCGGCAGATGCACACGACGGGTGACAGCTTCCTCAGCATTGAGTCTTCTGGCAGACTTCTCAACATTCATACCATTCATAGGAATGACGGCATTCCTTGCAGCAATCGCCGGGAAGTCAACGCTACCAAACTGGATGGTAGCTCCGGCATTTCCGGTCTCAATAATAGCATTCGCCAGCTGAATCCTGGCTCCTTGTCCCAGTTGGACAGTCATTGGCGTGTTCTGTAGATCCATCTGCATAAATGAAAGGCAAGGGTTAGTAATCAGATTATGATACATCACCCCGCACTTTCAAAATGCAGAGACTTACACAGAACACAAAAATAAGAGAAAATAACATTAGCAAGTAGTTCAAATAATATAAATCTAAAATACTGCTAAATATGTTATCTCAATGGAAAATTTTTTGAATGATCATTTTAGAAAATTCAGAGTTTTGAACTGTTAAAAGATCATTTTGATAGACTCAAAATTATGAGTACGGGTTGATACGACTGCTACTACAGCTTATGAATGACTAGCCAAAGATGGAAATAGAAACCAATCCCCAGCGGAGTCGCCAGAAATCTGTGGGCTCCGAAAATTCGGCCCCGGCCTCCGCTCGCTTTTCTTATTCGGCGAGGGAGTTTTAACGGATTAAGTTCCGGGGTAAATTTTGGAAGGCAGATGGGTTTGTAGATAAGACACTACCCAGAGATTTCGCCCTCATTTTGTGAGGACTTTATGATCTGAGTTCTGGTTTCCTATAGGCGCAAGCCCCTATAGTTAATTACCCCTCCCGATCACGAGAGAGAACTTTCGATTAAGGCTAGTCGTCAATCAGATACGTATAGAGGTACGTGTTATCTGGCATATAGTAGCAGCAATAGGTCTAGATTTGAGAATTGATTGGATTTGGATATTTGGAAAGGGTTTGATATTTAAAATATAAAATTTCACCATCTAGCACTTAAAGCGGATGGTAGGGGAATGGATGATAGACCCGATCAAGATCCCATGGTTCCGTCGTCCCGGGCCATCGTGGTCCCTGGTCTACTTAGTCAGAGGAGGTAGTCGACCCAACCTGACAGAAGGATCCTTGTCGGCAGCCATGGGTTGCTTCGTCCAAGGGAACCTTGTAGACCGGGGTTGAATGTTTGTCTAAGGGGACAAATTTGAATCCACCTTAGCTAACAGAGGGCTTTGTGCCCTATCGATCATATCCTATTGATTCATATCTCAAGGATTTAACGCCATTAAGGAGCGTATTGGCTCTGGCCATAACCGCTATCTGTGGTGCCATTTGGCGGCAAAACCACTCGGTTCAGAGGGCCCCGGGTCATAACCGTTTACCTGCAGTGCCATTTGGCGGCGAAACTGCCGGTTAGAGGACACGTACCACGCCCTTACTGACAAAAGATTGTTTGAGAATGGATCCTAGTGATATTTTCGACTAGACATTTAGCTCTTTGTGAGCTGAAGTTGATTTTAATTTGTCCACCTCGACAAACTGTTGCGGAGGGTGGATGAATTTTGCTTTAATTGTGGATGGTTGGATTTCATATTTTAAATATTTTTGGATTTTAGAATTTTTTGGAGAGTTTTGGATTTTGGGGATTTTTGGATTTTTTTGTGGATATTTGGGAAACGATTTAAAAGTATTTGGGAACCCCTCCGGTTGAGATCTGCATTCAACACGGCCATCATCGGGGGTTCGGGGGTCATTTCTCTTTATGGATCGAACCTTGTCAACTCTGTCGGGCTGTCGACAGAGGATCGGGTTTCGTAGGCTTTATGCCCTTTTATAGTGAATTCTCATTGTTATAGGCCTTAAAGGCCTAAGATGAATGTATTAAAATAAATATTCTGGTCGCCACGGCCACATATTTATTTGTTGGTTCGAACCTTGTCGACTCCTATTAATCCGTATAGGAGGATCGGGTTCGAGCCTGAATTCACTTGTCAACCCGCGCAGCATCCCTAGACGTCACGTGTGTACCAATAACACGCTCGCCGGGGCCCATGCGGGTTTTATAATTATTTTTACCCCTTTTAGTGTACCTATGTGTATACAATTTATAGTGCACGTGCAGGGGTATTCTTTAAATAGACGCCTTCTGTCTGCTTGTACGAATGTTGCAGATCCGGTGGCGTGGCGTTGTAGTTTGTGGACGCCTTCTGTCTGCTTGTACGAATGTTGCAGATCCGGTGGCGTAGAGTAGCAGCTTCTGGATCAGTTGTTTGCTGCTTTGTACAGGTAGACTGTCGTGCACTATTTATTGATTTTTATAGGCGGGTCATAGTGCACCAACTAATCTCCTGCCTTGGTTGTAGATGCCTACATTTGTTGAATTCCTTTTTAGCACTTTTGCTTGTGAATGTTGCAACGGGCACACAGTGGGTCTTCTACGGTAGCTCATAGAAGCTTGAATTTGTCGTAGTACTTCAGTACTTGTATGTAGAAGGTATGTTGGATGCGCGGCCATTGTTCATCAAGAGGCTTGCCAGCCTCAATAATCTTGTCCAGGTTAAAGTTCAAGCATTTGGTTGAATTGAAATTCACTCATTCTATAATAATTTGATTTGGTTCTCTTTCTAGAACTTGTATAGGAATTAGCGGGGGATTCCTTCATCAGACTCTGTTATGGGAAAACTGGTGTATCCATTTTTAATCAAATAGTATTGATTGTATAGAGCCGATATTTGCTTGTAGATGGCATAAGCATTATTACATTTCTTTATATTCATCAAACTTGCGATTTTGAGTCAGATTAGCATTACGAATCTTTTAACCCCCTTTGGAGTAGATCACAGCTTGCATGCTACCTTGCACTAACCATAGAAGGGCCACTATATTACAGGTTCCTTGATTTATACTTGTATGTGAATCACATCTGATGGATATTCCTTCCAAATGTGTAGATGACATGCATGTGTTTCATATGATGGCTGGTATTAATAGTATGATTGTTGTCCCTTCCATGAACCTCTTTGATCATTATAGATATGCTACATTTCTTCATTCAATCCCTAGCATTTATATTGATATGATGGAGTATTTGCTAAGTTAAAGCCCTCATTCCATAATTGAGCTCAAATTCTCTTGTATCAAACTTCATGTGGTGCCCAAGTTCTAGTTTGGCTCATGCTCCTTGTAGTTCTCTTCTGAATTCGAGTCCAAGTTCTTTGTGATCAAAGTACAAATTCTTTGCATGAGTCTATTTTCAATTCAAGTTCTCTGATGATTATATTCAAGTTCACTTGTCTTCTATTGTCCGTCTGATTTGGTGTTCAGATCATGATTCAAGATTGATTCAAGTCTTTGCTTACAACATTTGATTTTCAAACCAAGTGTGAGTTTAAGTTCAATTAAAGCTCAAATCAAGTCCTCTGTCGTCTTTGTAGAGTTCAAGTTTGTCACATCATTCTCAAGTCCAAACTTATTGTCATTCAATTCGAGTTCAAAGAGAAGATTGGGTCAAGTTTAGTTCAAACTTCATTGTCTTTCAATTTCAAGCTTATAAATCCAAGCTTACAAATTCTCATCATTTTGAGTTCATTTGTTTTAGGTTCTGAGCATAGTCCCAAGTCCTTTGTTTAAGCTCAAGTTCATTTGAGTTTGAATTCTTTTATGTCAATTTGGTCCAATCAAGTTCACAAGTCCACCATTGTTCTCTGAGTTCAATCAAATCCAGGTACGATTTCACCCGAAATTTCGGCAGCCTCCCGGCGTCTCCCCCGTTTAGGGGAAAACTACGAGAAAACTGGGCCTTTCCCACCACGCGCAATAAAGGCGTGTATGGTAGGTGCCCTCTGACGAGGACACCGCGGCCGTGATTTTTTGTTCATCCCACCACGCGCAATAAAGGCGTGTATGGGGTCTTTGGCGGTACCTGTTTTAAAAATGCACAGTTTGCTTTCCCCCCGCTCGGGGGTACTTATGAGTGACCCCGCCTCGCCGTAGGTGCCGCACCGGGGTCCCTTCCCACCATGTGCAATAAAGACATGTATAGGCGGTTTTCCGGTGCGCCACGAACGTCGAAGTAGAGTTTAGGCGATTGCTCGCTTCGTCGTAATCATCAGACCGGCGTCCCATCCCACCACGCGCAATAAAGGCGTGTATAGGAGTTTTTCCGGTCTGCTGCAAACAACGACGCGAGAAATCTGAGTTTAGAGAGTTCGTACCTTCGCGGGCTTTATCGGTGGCTCGTTTAAGAATGCGCAGTTTGCTTTCCCCCCGCTCGGGGGTACTTATGAGTGACCCTGCCTCGTCGTAGGCGCCGCACCGGGGTCCCTTCCCACCATGTGCAATAAAGACATGTATAGGCGGTTTTCCGGTGCGCCACGAACGTCGAAGTAGAGTTTAGGCGATTGCTCGCTTCGTCGTAAGCATCAGACCGGCGTCCCATCCCACCACACGCAATAAAGGCGTGTATAGGAGTTTTTCCGGTCTGCTGCAAACAACGATGCGAGAAATCTGAGTTTGAAAAATGCATACCTTCGCGAGCTTTGACGGTGTGGCACGAGGATCGAGGGAGATAAGAGAAGCATAATTTTTTTTGTAATTAATCATGATTAACCATAATTGGTTATGACTAATCACAATTAATTATAAAATAAAATTATAATGATTCCTAATTAATTATAATTAATTATAAATTATTATAATTAATTAGAGTAATTAATTATAAATAACCTTAATTAATCATAAATAATTAATTTTAATTTAAAAATATAATAATTAATCATAATTAATTAATATTAACTTCAATTAAGGTTAATCATAATATAATTAAAATTAATTATGATTAATTACTTAGAATTAATCATAATTAATTATAACAATTATAATTGACTTAATAATTATAGTTAATAAAAAAAATTAATTATAATTAATTAAAAATAATTTTAATTAAAACAAATCAAGATTTATTACCTAATATTAATGATAGTTAATAATAATAATTAAAATTAATTAGCATTAATTAAAATTAATGTTAACTAATTTTAATTAAAATTATTTAACTCCTACCCCTCTCTGGTTGGGGAGATTTACGGGATGCAGCCGAAGAAGCGCGCGAATGGGAGAAAGATACCTTCCAGCTAGCGAGCTCCCTTTGTAGCTTTCGATCAAAATGTTGAACTTCCGGTTCAACAGGAAGGAAAAGCCGGAGAAGGAGCGAAGTCGACCGAGCACGACGGAGCCAGAGGCGGCTAGGGCTCTCGGCAAGGTAGGTGGATTGCTCTCTCTCTCTCTCTCTCTCTCTCTCTCTCTCTCTCTCTCTCTCTCTCTCTCTCTCTCTCTCTCTCTCTCTCTCTCTCTCTCTCTCTCTCTCTCGACTTGCGCAAGGGACCGACACAGGCAGGGGTTCGGTCGGAGGAGGTGATCGGGAGAAGGTTGTCTCCACAGCAAGCAAGCTCCGGTTCTTTGCTTCCGATCGGAGGGGAAGATCGCTGGATAGGGAGGAGAGGGAGCTCGGTCGATTGGAGCGGAAGCAATGAGCGTGGAGTCGGACAGAGAGCGGGAGAGCGAATGGAAGAAGTGAGTGTCGAAGTCTTCACTTCGCTCTCGTTTTATAGATGCAAGAGGCATGCGATCGAGGCGAGCAATTCCCGGAACAGCGCCGAATCTACAGTGCCTCGGCGGGATTTCTTGCGAATTTTCGGGTTCGACAGTCCGAGGTGCGGGATTTCTTCCGGTATTTGCGGGATTCGCTCAGGTATTTCGACGGTGCCGAGGTATTGAGCGGGATTTCAGGGATTTGCGGCAGAGACAAGTACTGTAGCAGGCCGCGATTTCTGCAGGATTCCTGGATCCCATGGACGTGAGGTATGTATGCTAGATTTTGAGCTTTACTCCCTCTTTTCTCTTGGATATAACATGAAGGTTAACAGCTTTCAAGTCCATCATGCCAAGAAAGGCATTCATGAGCATTATGGAGTTCCATTCATAAGAAAAGAACAAATTAGGACAATATATTTTTTATCATGCCAAGGGTGTACATGGGGTTCCCCCATCACATCAAGAAAGGTGCACATCAAAGAATTGAAAAATCAAAGAAATTGCATACGATATTTATGCAAGCTCTTGGGTGTTAAGAAAGAGGATGAGATAAGTTTAGGGCGAAGTTGTGCAAGTGAATGGTTGGGAAGGAGGTGGAATTAAAAAATATGAAGTGTGTAAAGTGAGTCTTTATAAACTTTTTTTTTTACTAACAAGTGTCACCACCTTGTGACACCCCATACAAGCATATGGAGGTGCAATTAAGCACCCTAATTTTTTTAAAAATAGAGCAAAAAATTGCTCTATTTTTACAAGGGCTTGGGTAATACAAGGGCCTAGCATTAATTAGTTTTACTTTAATGAGTACTTGTGTGAGCTATCTTCGGTGAATTTTTTGCCTCTTATGCATGTTATTTTTTTCCTCAGATGCAACAGCATGGGTAATACAAGGGCCTCCCTGGTCCCTTTTGGCATTCTAGACTTGTAATCACAATGCACTTTGCAAATTGGGCTACAATTGAATGGACTTGAGTTGGTCTTTCATCAAAATATGCCTATTTTTCCTATCATTTTGTTTGATCCAATTAACTTATGGATTTCATGCATAGGTTAATAATAATTAAACATTTATATTTTGTTGACATGATTATATTGACCTTCATATCTTCTCCACCTTTAATCAAATAGAACGTAATGATTTCTCGACTCATGTAATGTAAGTACTATGCAATGTTCTGTCTATCCCATCTCTTATCCAATTGTCATTTGAAAAAATTAAAACAAGTTCTCCTTCCCAATTGTCAATGTCCCTCAACTCCTTGCCAAAAATGACCCAATCCCTACAACCTTAAAAATAACAAAAAAAGGAAAATAAGATAAAAATGAAAAAAGAGAGAAAAAAATGCATTTGTTCTCGTCATAATAATTGTTCCTACAATTCTTTATTCACTAGCATCTACACTCAAAGTTGTTCTATTAGTCATGCTATCATCATTCTTAAATGGTAGGTTTAGTGGCTTCTCATAACCACTTATTAAGATTTTGTTGCATAAAATGCAAACTTGGTGATATTCTTTGTTGACATATATTTTTATGCCAACTCGACTCAAATCGAGTTGAATCAGACCCAATTGAGTTCGATTGAACTCAATCAACTCAATTGAGCCTCATTAAACCCAAATCGACTCAAATTGGGCCCAAATTAAGTCCAATTAAACCCAAATTTAAATCAAATCAAATCAAATTAATCCAAATCAAACTCGATTTGAACTCAATTCAAGCCCAAATTGAGAGTTTTTGGATAGCTATATTCAATCTTGAGGACAAAACCCATCGAAAATTGCTACTGTTCACTTCCATTTCCAAAACCACTGAGTATGGAGCTGATGTAATTCCTTATTTTCTCAGTCAATGAAGGCAAAGGCTTCTTCTCCTTTATCCACCAACTCCGCGCGAGCATGTGACAGTGGAGATAGTAGCCAAAACAACTTGGACAGTGAGATTTCACTCATCTAAGTCGTCTATACCTCTTCAAGGTATAGGCGCTATGGTCAGAACCGTCTGATATTAGCTTCAGCAATATAAAATTCCTTAAACTTAGGAAATCTAGGTCTATAAACCATAGGTATGTGGTTGACACCTCCCGAACCCTTAGGTCCTTAGAAACCCCAGCATTATATATTCTAAACCCAAAAATAATCCCATGTCCACTGTCCCCTCCGCAAAATAATGGAAATCCAATGATTTCCACATATTTTCTCTCATGTGAGAGCCGAAAGAGGATGGTAACGAGCATAAGGTCCTTGGGCTTGCATTCAACGACCCCCAAATGAATGAATATTAGCACCCTTTAGGAGCGCCACACCCTAAAGGATATCCTAGCATTCTAATTTGAATTGGACTAAATTCAACTTGAGTTAACATATCCAATTTTCTCTTTCTAATTGCTTTTTAAGCTCACATAGAGGTTCCGAAATGAACTCTAAAGAGCCCAAAAGAGCACTAGTGATTCTTAGGACCAAATGCTAAGTTTTTTATTATATTTCTTTATATAAAATCAACAAATGATCATTCCCCATAGACATAATGCACAAACCGTAGTCTTTTTTTTTTATTTGTTTAGCCCCAATTAAACAAATGATTGTCTCTCTTTGAATACCAAAGTGCAAAGAATCTTCCCTAATTTACAACCCCTAAAGTTGCACATTCCCCTTCCTTTTTCTATGAACCCAAAACTTGTAGAAAATTCCCCAACTTCCTAAGCCTAAAAGCCATAAGAAGTACATCATTCTCTAGCCTTGAAACTATGGGATTCCCTTTCTTTCCTTAGCCTCAAAACCCACAGGAACTTCTCTTAACCATAGTTCAAAGGCTTAGTATTAGCTCACTTCTCATTTGGCCTAAAAGCTGAAGAGGGCCCTCTAACTATTAGCCTAAAAGCTATATGTTCTATCACATTTCCCTCAACCTTGAAGTTGTCAGGATTCTTACTCAATCCTTAGCCTCCAAGCTATAGGTTACACCTTCCAAACCTTTAGCTCCAAAGCTTTAGGTATTTCATGACCTTCATCTATTTGATCCCTAATCAGGTGGATAATCCCTCTACTAAGACCAAACTCTAAATATCCTTTCATTTAACTAAAACAAGAGATATTATCCTTTCATGACAATTAAATGTAAATTCTATATTCCTCTTTAAAAGCCCTTCCTATTGAAATTCACCCTATCCAATTAGATGAATTTCACAAAGTCCTAAACCAAATCCTTAGGCATGTTTATCTTACCTCAAATGACCCTAACTTAGCCTCATTGAGGTGTATGTTTGTAAGTCCCATGCATCTCGTTAGACATAAGTTTGAGGTATTACAATTTAGTAGTCCTCATCTTAGATCTAGGATTCGAGGCTGATGTTGACTCCAGTTACCTAATAAACCCTCATATTCCGGGGCATTTTCTTTAACCTGTGTTATTAAAATATAAGCCTCAATTGTCTAAATCAAATTGATCAACTCAAACAAAAATTTAATTTTAAATATAAAACCCAACATAAGATAATTTGATCACCTCTGAGTTTCTCATAATCAAGTGCTCTTATATCTTCCTCCTTCGACATCCATTCTTAAAAAATTTGATTTAAAGTTGATCACATCTCCCTTAAAATTCTCAAAGACAAAATTTTTGAACAAGAATTCTCAAACTCAAAAATAAAATATTAGTCAATGTTTTAATGACTAGAAAAAATCACTAGTTTAATCAAAAGTATTCTCAAGTAACAAATGATTAAGATATAACTAACTATAGGGGCTTGCCGCTATAGGGCATCCGTACACCAGAATAAAACAAACCCCATTCAACCAAATATTGAATAAGGAAAAATCTTTGCTAAAATATAAAATTGTGAGTTTTGTTATTGAGTCCATTCAGAAAAATATATTATTTTCTATCATATTTGATCACAAAATATCTCAATACGTTGACGATGACAAAATTTCACCAACGCTATTGCCTTTAGGTTTATTCAAGTAGTAAATAAAATCAAGCAAACATGCTAATGCAATTTCTGAATAATAAAGAAGCCATAAAACTGAAAATAGACATTATGAATATAATTAGTAAAACGATGTTTCACAAATTCATGTACTTACCAAGAGAATGTATTTCCTCGAAGTCATTCAAATAGCGGGAACTCAGAAGAGATGACCTGCTATCTCCAGTAAAAATTGTTGGCATATTTCCAAAATTCAGAGATTCTCGAGACATTCTGTAAACGGAAGTTCAAAAAAAAATCAGCATCACAACTTTCCTTTTGCCCAAACAAAAAGGTGAAATAAAAAAAAAAGTGCATACAAAGATAAGCTAACCATGTGATGCTCAAAGGCATGAGCAAAAACTTTACTAAATGTTATTGGAGATCCATTAGATAGATCCTTAGCCCATTCTGAAATCATCTGAATCGTTCCAAATTAAATGAAGCGTAGAAATAACTCATGAAAAACAAGGAAATTCTTTACTAGAGTAGATATTGAAAGAATGGAATACCCCAAGTTGTACAACTCTGATGATATTACTGGCAAAGCATGAGAAAGTGCTCTATCAGGAGAGCAAGCAAGATGAAGTAAATGCACCTAAGATTAAGGGAAAACAATTAAGGCCATGATCATGAGACTTCTATAAATCAAAAACTCAAGAATCGCTGCTACATACCATAAGCAGATCCTTCTTCCTGCAATGAGATTCAGACTCCTGCTTCCCTGTACTAGAATGTGAACTGAACGATTTGTCATCTGGTTCCGAATCATCAGAGTTCTCATTTTGCTCCAAAAGTTCAAGATCCTGCAGCCAAGCCAAGAATGAGATGTTTGACAAGGACACATGTAACATGAATAATGGCTAAACATTGTAAAGCCTGGACACTTCAAAAGGGCATTAGTATATCATGTCGGACACTAGTATGCAACATCAGACATGCCACTTCGTGTATTTCACTCTGCATGGAAAGAAATTAGACAAATATACTACTTCAACATGATTAAATATCAAATCGATAATAGCATATATTCCTTAACTTATTCTTTCACTGGTGGGCTAGTGGGACAGAATTTAGCCACCTTCAGCTCAGTGAAAGATGATTGGCACAGTAGCAAAAGAGATCTCAAGTTCAATGGGTATCCTGATTTGTCAATATCACTTAATATCAGTAACCTGATGTATTCATAAATTCTAGGTTTATAATAAAATCACAAATATAACTTTATTTCTGGATATTCCTAATAATACGATTAGTTGTTAAATATTCTCACATACGCATGTAGGATAGAATTTTCTAAATACATCCGCTTATCTGTCTATAAGCTCGCGTTAGGGTTCTTTCAGGTCTCCGAGCTAAAAAGTTGATCAGCTGTAAAGCAGAATTTTAAAATTAAAAAATCCTATACTTTTAGAGGTAATCCTAGCTAATGAGTCCAAATCACCAATACTATAAAGAACACAACTATCAAACTAGCTTGTGGCTTACTGTTTACATTGTTTTACTCAAGTAGGCCAAATTGCTAACTTACGTAAAGCTTTATCTTAGAAATAAAAACAAAATAATTGGTTCCATTTACGCTGATTTACACACTTCCTCTCCTACAAAAGTCGATTTCTCCACTTTCATCCTATTTGTAACTGCCATTTAAGTTTTTAATGTGAGCAACTAAATCTGAAAACTTAAGCTTTCTTTATTAACCAAATAATCAAAACATTGATGCAGTGCAGGATAAAAATAAAAAAATAAAAATAAATAAAATAAATAAATAAAAATTGATGCAGTGCAGGACAATAATTAGCTCAAACAGGCCAACAAAAGCTAAAATTGCCATAGGCCTAATATAAGAAATAAACCAAGCCACAAGAGGACTGAACCAAATCTGCTATAATGCATTTTTAAGCTAATTTCTATTTTTAGCTAAATTTTCATTTTTTTGTTGATTTATTTTAATAGGTTTAATAATCCGCTTTGGATAATGATAGACTTAAAGTTATATACTTTGATAGATTAGATATCATTTAAAATAGAACTAAATTTGAAATTTAAACATAAATGATTTGATCTTGTCATTGTAACCCTATTTATATAAATTGAAACCAATGCTTCGAACTTGAATTATTGATTAATGATGAATAAAAACTTTTACATCTAATCAAGAAACATTCAAAACTCAAGAATTATGTGTTAGTTCTTTTATGGGAGGGATTTCTATTACAATTATTACTTCCACAAGCCCCATCATTCCAATTTCACTTCCCTATCTAGCTGTTGAGAATCTCATTGCAATAGCTGAAGCGATACTAAGTTAAAATGTTGAGCATACATTTATAGTTAAATGAAAAGGCAAACCTCCTGCTAATGATACCTCGTAATGCAGGATGAACTACAAAACTTAATTTTTTATCTCTTTGATACCAACATGGATAAGATTAGAGAGAGTCGCCATAGATGGTTTGGTCACATAAAACGGTGGCCTTCCGATGACCCGGTTAGGAGAGTAGAGGTATTAGATTTGACTTATGTTAAGAAAGATAGGGGTAGACCTAAAAAGACTTGGTTAGAAAATATTAGGAATGACCTTTCTTTATTAGATTTAAACGAGAATTTGAATTTTAATAGGACACAATGGAGAAAAAGGATTCATGTAGCCGACCCCACGTAGTGGGATAAAGGCTTGATGTTGTTGTTGTTGTTTTGATACCAACATGGAGTGGCACAAAGGCTTGTTCTTGTTGTTGTTGATGATGATACAAACATGGATATTAACCCTCCAAATGAGAAGTCTTAAAACCTCAAGAGAACTGATGCTTGATCCAAGAAATATGCAAAAAGATCAATTGGCCAAGGCCAATCAAAAAAAAAAACTCAAATTAGGCCACAACAGAACTGAACCATAGCCATTTTCCTATCTTTTCAGGCACAACTTATTTTTGGACAAATTTTCTTTTTTAGATGATTTATTTTATTTGATTTATTATCCCATTTAGATAATGAATAAATGTTTTGATAGAATTAGATTTGATTTTAAATAGGATTGAATTTGAATTTTTAATTTAAATTATTTGGATGGAAATAAATAGGGGGAGTGATGGCGTTAATTGGATTATTAATTGATTGATGAAAATTATTTGTGACATTAATCATATGCTCCCTATAACCAAATTGTCTATGCGGATGGCTCCAAATTGTGTACACAAAATTCCTTCTCCACCCATCGCAAATAGGGTAAATTAGAGTTATTACATTATGTGTAATAGGCCTTTCAGATTGTGTAATCATTTCAAACTTCAGTGGAGGGAAATAAAACGCACAAGTGTTAAAGCAAATCCACGTAGTAGTAGTAGTAGTAACAACTAGCAATAACAAAATTTTGCCCGTGAAGCAAAAACATAAAGTACTACAGAAAAAAAGAAGAAATGCGAATAAACCTTGCCTACCTCATTTTCTGTGCTGCCAAAGTCCCTGGAGAATCTAGCACTTGCTGTTGTTCAGAAGCACTTTGTGAGTTATTATTGTCATTCATGTTGGTTTCTTTTTCAGACTCCTCAGAAATACATGAAGTGGCATTTCTTCGTTGCATAGCACGATGTTTTGCATGATAAACTTCAGATTTTTCATTCTGCAATAAATGCTTAACAAAAGTCTTCCTTCCATTTTTTTCTGTAACCAGATAATCTGAGTGAAAATCTTTAGTTCTGGTTTTAATGAAGGGTCTAGCTTGTCCTTCAGAAGGTTTACCAGAGTTGTCATTAGCAACTCTCGTTCCAAGGCGACCCCACAACATTTCGTCGCTGCACAAATCGCTATACAGATCAATTGAACCACAAACGGAAGGACCATCAGGATATAACCTACAGCCACCAAGAACTACTGAATCATCCTTAATTGACCGGTCCTTTCCAACCGAAACCAAGTAAGAAACCTACCAAAGATGAATGAGAACAGATCATAAATAGTCCGCAAGAATAATACATTAACAAATTATCATAAGATTTGAAATCTTAGATGTATAAAATAAATTACACTGGAGGAAACAATAACAAAAATTATAAAATGATTGTTTCCAAACGAAGAGAGACCATTGATGTGAAACCAAATGCAAGGAGATTCGTAAGAAATTAAAATTGAGTTGGCAAAGAAATTACAACTAATAACTTATGGCGATAGCAAGAAAATCATTAAAATTTCGTAGTTATCAACTAGCTTAGGCGAAGAAGTATGTAGATTAGCCAAAACTTTCAGACAACCAAAATAATAGCAACACTAAAAGCTATTACAACAATCCGCCATTTAATAACGAGAAGTTCACCTTGGGGAAAATCACTCAACTAGACTAGGCTTTGTGGGAGAAGAATTTCAGCACACAAACGATGCCACGAGGAAGGTCGCGATGCCAAGGGTCTTGAGCCACGGAGAGGTTGACGATGACGAGGAGGGCGTGAATGCTTAACTTTCGAGACTCCACGTGTACTTAGCGAATTGTCGGTCGTAGATGCTTGCAAGGATCGGAACGACTCTCTCCAAGAACTCTTCCACGGTCGTTTCGTCTTCAAATCCTACATCGAAACAAGGTGATCGTAGGATGTTGATGCTTCCGTCGGCGTTGAATACAAGGCCCCACTCAAACTCCGGGTCCGCCATTCATGCTTGATGTTGGCCAATCTTTCAAAAGAACGAACTTGGAGTGATGGTGAAGGAGGAGCCTTGCGCCCAAGAGAAGGGAGGATGGGGATGAGAGGCCGGCGGGATCTCCAGGGGAAGGGGCGGCAGGTTCCACAAGGAGAGGCTAGGGTTTGAAATTGCAATCCTAGTTAATTCCCTAATTAAATCTGAAATAAATTTCATAATTAATGATGTTTGGAGGGAAATTCCATTTGAAATTAGTTTCAAATTTCAAAGGAATTGATGGGGGAATTAAAGAGTAATTATTAGGGCTTCTCCATGATGGCCGGCGGCATAAAGAGGTTGGGGAGGGATTTGGGGAGGGATTTAGGGAGTTTCCAAAGTGGGAGGATGGATTAGGAAAGTTTTCATGAGATCCAATTTATTAGAATTTCAAATTGGGATCATGAATAAAACTTTCCTTAACTGGATTTTCCAATTTTGGTAAGATTTGAATTTCAAAATTTGAATTTCAAATGGAGCCAAAATCTTCATGTCATGCTCAACCTCATTGGGGAAATTTGTGATGATGTGGATCAACAGCAAGATGAATGGACGGTGGAGTGGGTGGGCGGCGGCAAGGGGCAAGCTGGACGGGTGGGGGTGTTGTGGACGGGTGGGTGAAGTAGGGGGCTGGTTTGGACGTTTGGGAAGAAGGTTTTGAACCACAAGCGAAGTTGAACTTGGATGGTGGTGGTGCTATGGATGCCGTCGGATGGGTGAGAGGGTGTGGAGATGAGGAAAACAAATAAAATAAGAGAAGAAAACCACGAGTCGAGGACTCTTCCAACGACTGGTGGGCCTTGCGATTTGCTCCCCTTGAGCTCTCTCACCCTTCTCTAGCTCTCATGCAAGAAGAAGAAGAAGATAACATCAAATTTTATTCAAATATTCATTAACCTCATAGAATGATACATGACCCCTATATATAGGTCATGAGATACAAGAAAATAAAAGCATAAATAATGACTAAATCGCCCTCAGGGCCCCAACATAACTCACTCACACACAAGGGTAAAATAGGAATACTGAAAACTGAAAATGCATGAATAACTAAAAATATAAGCTCTGAATCGTGGTCATCGATCGGCGATGCTTCCGGCGATACACGCGTCTGAACCGTTGATCGATGACCTCATCATTCTCCCCGGGTGGGAGAAAACTCGACCCCGTCGAGTGGGAATCTCTGGAGCTCTCGTACATCTCTAAAAGATCCGGATCCAATCGCTGCAACTCCTCTCGATCGATCCACGTATCCTCTGTCACCGGTTTCCTTTCCAATGAACCAAGTACCTATGGCGCCCACCTTCCTTCATGGAAATGATTTCATCGTCAAGTATAGCATCAATCTTCTCCGCATTGGGTAAATGGGGTAAATTGGGGAGTGGAGGTAGGCTGGGGATCTCACTGGTGGGTTCTCACAAGGCTCAATTTGAAGTGGATTTTCAGGGTTCAGCTCAGGTCCCTCAAAGGCTACTAAATCTTCTATATTAAAGGTTGGATTGATGTTAAAACCTTTGGGAAGGTCCAGTACATAAGCATTGCTATTTATCTTTGAAATTATCTTAAAAGGTCCGGCGCTTCTAGCATGTAACTTCTTCACGGAGCCCGGCGGAAAGCGTTCCGGACGGATCCGTACCATCACAAGTCTCCAACTGCGAATTCTTTAAATCTTTTCTTGTGATCTGCAATAAGTTTATAATTGGAATTACTTTGTTCAATTCTTCTTTTAATTTCTTTGTGAAGCTCCTGTATATGAGATGCAAATGTATATGCTGACTCAGATGTTCTACCTAAGGGACTCATGGGGATGAGGTCAATTGGCTGCCTAAGGGGGTATCCATACACAATTTCAGCTGGACTCAAGTTTGTAGTTCTGTTTACAGAGTTGTTGTAGGCAAATTCTGCTATGGGTAACTTAGAATCCCAATCTCGAATGTTTTCTCTACCAGTGTCCTTAGGAGGTTGCCTAGGCTTCTATTTACTACCTCAGTTTGACCATCAGTCTGCGGGTGGAAGGCTGTGGAGAATTGTAATTTGGTGCCCATGTAGTGCCAAAGGGTTTTCCAGAAATAACTAGTGAACTTAACGTCCCTGTCGGATACTATGGTCTTGGGAAGGCCGTGAAGTCTAACTATCTCGTTAAAATAAAGTTTTGCGATGTGGGAGGCGTCGAAAGTCTTGGAGCAAGGTACGAAATGAGCCATCTTAGAAAATCGGTCAACCACCACGAATACATAATCGTGTTTCTTAACGGTTTTAGGTAGCCCAAGTACGAAGTCCATGCTTACATCTACCCAGGGAGAGTTAGGCACCGGGAGCGGGGTGTACAAACCAGTGTTTTGTTTTCGCTGTTTGGCTAGCTGACAGGTGTGGCATCGTTTCACTAACTGACTGACATCTCGCTTAACGCTAGGCCAGAAAAATCGATTTTCGAGAGCAGCAATTGTCTTGGTCTGGCCAAAGTGTCCGGCTAAACCTCCAGCATGTAACTCCCAAACTAGATATTCTCGAAGGGAAGTCCTAGGGATACATAGTTTTTGTGCCTTGAATAAATATCCATCTTCCACAATAAAGTCATCGATAATCCGTTCACCCCCGTAGTAAGTCTAGAATAGGTGTCCTTAAAATCAGGGCAATCTAAGTAATTTCTTTAAGTTGCTCAAACCCTATCACTTCCATCCTCATTTCACGAACGACCATCAGACGTCGGCTAAGTGCATCCGCGGCTTTATTCTCCGAACCTGCTTTATGTCGAATGGTATACGTGTATTCTTGCAGGAACTCACCCATCTACCATGTCGGGCATTAAGCTTCTTTGGGAGTTAATATATCGAAGCGCTTCATGGTCAGAGAAAATGACAAATTCCTGAGGCAGCAGTAATGCCTCCAATATCTAAGGGATTGAATTATAGCATAGAATTCTTTGTCATAGGTGGAGTAGCGTTGCCGAATGTCATTTAGTTTTTCACTGAAGTAGGCCACGGGGTGGCCTTCTTGAGATAAGACTCCTCCTATTCTTATGCCCGAAGCGTCACAAGTTACTTCAAAAACCTTAGAAAAATCAGGCAGCCGCATGACAGGTGCTTCAATCATTTTCCTTTTTATATCATCAAAAGCCTTAGAAGCAGACGCCGTCCAAAGAAATTCACCTTTCTGAGACAATCAGTTATCGGCCCCACTACGGTGCTAAAATTCCGGATGAATCTTCTATAAAACGTGGCCAGTCCATGAAAACTCCTAACATCTCGAATATTTTTTGGTTCGGGCCACTCAGTGATCGCTCGCACTTTCTCAGGGTCTGCAGAGATTCCATGGGAAGATATGATAAATCAAGAAAAATGACGTGATCAGTCAAAAAGTGCAATGTGCAAAGGTGCACTTCTGGGTTGGCGAACATTTGTTCTTTCCTCAACGTTTCACAGACCAGCCTTAAATGATCCAAATGTTGTTCTTCCGAGTTGCTGCAAATTAGGATATCGTCAATGTATACAACCACGAATTTTCCTAGAAAAAGGTCAGAGGATTTGGGTCATAACTCATAAACGTGCTCGGGGCATGCTTAAACCAAAGGGCATCACAATCCATTCGTATAATCCATCTTTAGTTTTGAAAGCCGTTTTCCATTCATCTCCCGGGCGGATCCTGATCTGGTGGTACCCACTTTTGAGGTCGATCTTAGAGAATAGGGTGGCCCCCGTCATCATATCTAGCATGTCATCCAGGCGTGGGATTGGGAACCGATATTTGACCGTGATTTTGTTGATAGCGCGGCTATCGACACACATTCTCCACGATCCATCCTTCTTAGGGGTAAGAAGAGCAGGAACCGCACACGGACTGAGACTCTCCTATGAACCCTCGTTGAAGCAACTCGTCCACTTGTTTCTTGAGCTCTGCATGCTCAGTCGGGTTCATACGGTAATGAGGTAGGTTGGGTAAGGAGGCTCCAGGGACTAAGTCGATGGATCGTTGGGAATGTGTGTCGATAGCCGCGCTATCAACAAATCACGGTCAAATATCGGTTCCCAATCCCACGCCTGGATGACATGCTAGATATGATGACGGGGGCCACCCTATTCTCTAAGATCGACCTCAAAAGTGGGTACCACCAGATCAGGATCGTCCCCGGGAGATGAATGGAAAAACGGCTTTCAAAAACTAAAGATGGATTATACGAATGGATTGTGATGCCCTTGGTTTAAGCAATGCCCCGAGCACGTTTATGAGAGTTATGACCCAAATCCTCTGACCTTTTTCTAGGGAAAATTCGTGGTTGTATACATTGACGATATCCTAATTTGCAGGCAACTCGGAAGAACAACATTTGGATCATTTAAGGCTGGTCTGTGAAACGTTGAGGAAAGAAAAAATGTTCGCCAACCCCAAGAAGTGCACCTTTTGACTGATCACGTCATTTTTCTTGGATTTATCATATCTTCCCATGGAATCTCTGCAGACCCTGAGAAAGTGCGAGCGATCACTGAGTGGCCCGAACCAAAAAATATTCGAGATGTTAGGAGTTTTCATGGAACTGGCCACGTTTTATAGAAGATTCATCCGGAATTTTAGCACCGTAGTGGGGCCGATAACTGATTGTCTCAAGAAAGGTGAATTTCTTTGGACGGCGTCTGCTTCTAAGCTTTTGATGATATAAAAAGGAAAATGATTGAAGCACCTGTCATGCGGCTGCCTGATTTTTCTAAGGTTTTTGAAGTAACTTGTGACGCTTCGGCATAAGAATAGGAGGAGTCTTATTCAAGAAGGCCACCCCGTGGCCTACTTCAGTGAAAAAACTAAATGACATTCGGCAACGCTACTCCACCTATGACAAAGAATTCTATGCTATAATTCAATCCCTTAGATATTGGAGGCATTACCTGCTGCCTCAGGAATTTGTCATTTTCTCTGACCATGAAGCGCTTCGATATATTAACTCCCAAAAGAAGCTTAATGCCCGACATGGTAGATGGGTTGAGTTCCTGCAAGAATACACGTATACCATTCGACATAAAGCAGGTTCGGAGAATAAAGCCGCGGATGGCTTAGCGACGTCTGATGGTCGTTCGTGAAATGAGGATGGAAGTGATAGGGTTTGAGCAACTTAAAGAAATTACTTAGATTGCCCTGATTTTAAGGACACCTATTCTAGACTTACTACGGGGGGTGAACGGATTATCGATGACTTTATTGTGGAAGATGGATATTTATTCAAGGCACAAAAAACTATGTATCCCTAGGACTTCCCTTCGAGAATATCTAGTTTGGGAGTTACATGCTGGAGGTTTAGCCGGACACTTTGGCCAGACCAAGACAATTGCTGCTCTCGAAAATCGATTTTTCTGGCCTAGCGTTAAGCGAGATGTCAGTCAGTTAGTGAAACGATGCCACACCTGTCAGCTAGCCAAACAGCGAAAACAAAAACACTGGTTTGTACACCCGCTCCCGGTGCCTAACTCTCCCTGGGTAGATGTAAGCATGGACTTCGTACTTGGGCTACCTAAAACCGTTAAGAAACACGATTATGTATTCGTGGTGGTTGACATTTTTTCTAAGATGGCTCATTTCGTACCTGCTCCAAGACTTTCGACGCCTCCACATCGCAAAAACTTTATTTTAACGAGATAGTTAGACTTCACGGCCTTCCCAAGACCATAGTATCCGACAGGGACGTTAAGTTCACTAGTTATTTCTGGAAAACCCTTTGGCACTACATGGGCACCAAATTACAATTCTCCACAGCCTTCCACCCGCAGACTGATGGTCAAACTGAGGTAGTAAATAGAAGCCTAGGCAACCTCCTAAGGACACTGGTAGGGAAAACATTCGAGATTGGGATTCTAAGTTACCCATAGCAGAATTTGCCTACAAACAACTCTGTAAACAGAACTACAAACTTGAGTCCAGCTGAAATTGTGTATGGATACCCGCTTAGGCAGCCAATTGACCTCATCCCCATGAGTCCCTAGGTAGAACATCTGAGTCAGCATATACATTTGCATCTCATATACAGGAGCTTCACAAAGAAATTAAAAGAAGATTGAACAAAGTAATTCCAATTATAAACTTATTGCAGATCACAAGAAAAGATTTAAAGAATTCGCAGTTGGAGACATTGTGATGGTACGGATCCGTCCGGAACGCTTTCCGCCGGGCTCCGTGAAGAAGTTACATGCTAGAAGCGCCGGACCTTTTAAGATAATTTCAAAGATAAATAGCAATGCTTATGTACTGGACCTTCCCAAAGGTTTTAACATCAATCCAACCTTTAATATAGAAGATTTAGTAGCCTTTGAGGGACCTGAGCTGAACCCTGAAAATCCACTTCAAATTGAGCCTTGTGAGAACCCAACCAGTGAGATCCCCAGCCTACCTCCACTCCCCAATTTACCCCATTTACCCAATGCGGAGAAGATTGATGCTATACTTGACGATGAAATCATTCCATGAAGGAAGGTGGGCGCCATAGGTACTTGGTTCATTGGAAAGGGAAACCGGTGACAGAGGATACGTGGATCGATCGAGAGGAGTTGCAGCGATTGGATCCGGATCTTTTAGAGATGTACGAGAGCTCCAGAGATTCCCACTCGACGGGGTCGAGTTTTCTCCCACCCGGGGAGAATGATGAGGTCATCGATCAACGGTTCAGACGCGTGTATCGCCGGAAGCATCGCCGATCGATGACCACGATTCAGAGCTTATATTTTTAGTTATTCATGCATTTTCAGTTTTCAGTATTCCTATTTTACCCTTGTGTGTGAGTGAGTTATGTTGGGGCCCTGAGGGCGATTTAGTCATTATTTATGCTTTTATTTTCTTGTATCTCATGACCTATATATAGGGGTCATGTATCTTTATGAGGTTAATGAATATTTGAATAAAATTTGATGTTATCTCTTCTTCTTCTTGCATGAGAGCTAGAGAAGGGTGAGAGAGCTCAAGGGGAGCAAATCGCAAGGCCCAACAGTCGTTGGAAGAGTCCTCGACTCGTGGTTTTCTTCTCTTATTTTATTTGTTTTCCTCATCTCCACACCCTCCCTCACCCATCCGACGGCACATAGCACCACCACCATCCAAGTTCAACTTCGCTTGTGGTTCAAAACCTTCTTCCCAAACGTCCAAACCAGCCCCTACTTCACCACCCGTCCACAACACCCCCCACCCGTCCAGCTTGCCCTTGCCGCCGCCCCACCCACTCCACCGTCCATTCATCTTGCTGTTGATCCACATCATCACAAAATTTCCCCAATGAGGTTGAGCATGACATGAAGATTTTGGCTCCATTTGAAATTCAAATTTTGAAATTCAAATCTTACCAAAATTGGAAAATCCAGTTAAGGAAAGTTTTATTCATGATCCCAATTTGAAATTCTAATAAATTGGATCTCATGAAAACTTTCCTAATCCATCCTCCCACTTTGGAAACTCCCTAAACTCCCCCAAATCCCTCCCCAACCTCTTTATGCCGCCGGCCATCATGGAGAAGCCCTAATAATTACTCTTTAATTCCCCCATCAATTCCTTTGAAATTTGAAACTAATTTCAAATGGAATTTCCCTCCAAACATCATTAATATGAAATTTATTTCAGATTTAATTAGGGAATTAACTAGGATTGCAATTTCAAACCCTAGCCTCTCCTTGTGGAACCTGCCGCCCCTTCCCCTGGAGATCCCGCCGGCCTCTCATCCCCATCCTCCCTTCTCTTGGGCGCAAGGCTCCTCCTTCACCATCACTCCAAGTTCGTTCTTTTGAAAGATTGGCCAACATCAAGCATGAATGGCGGACCCGGAGTTTGAGTGGGGCCTTGTATTCAACGCCGACGGAAGCATCAACATCCTACGATCACCTTGTTTCGATGTAGGATTTGAAGACGAAACGACCGTGGAAGAGTTCTTGGAGAGAGTCGTTCCGATCCTTGCAAGCATCTACGACCGACAATTCGCTAAGTACACGTGGAGTCTCGAAAGTTAAGCATTCACGCCCTCCTCGTCATCGTCAACCTCTCCGTGGCTCAAGACCCTTGGCATCGCGACCTTCCTCGTGGCATCGTTTGGTGTGCTGAAATTCTTCTCCCACAAAGCCTAGTCTAGTTGAGTGATTTTCCCAAGGTGAACTTCTCGTATTAAATGGCGGATTGTTGTAATAGCTTTTAGTGTTGCTATTATTTTGGTTGTCTGAAAGTTTTGGCTAATCTACATACTTCTTCGCCTAAGCTAGTTGATAACTACGAAATTTTAATGATTTTCTTGCTATCGCCATAAGTTATTAGTTGTAATTTCTTTGCCAACTCAATTTTAATTTCTTACGAATCTCCTTGCATTTGGTTTCACATCAATTGTCTCTCTTCGTTTGGAAACAATCATTTATAATTTTGTTATTGTTTCCTCCAGTGTAAATTTATTTTATACATCTAAGATTTCAAATCTTATGATAATTTGTTAATGTATTATCTTGCGGACTATTTATGATCTGTTCTCATTCATCTTTGGTAGTTTCTTACTTGGGTTCGGTTGGAAAGGACCGGTCAATTAAGGATGATTCAGTAGTTCTTGGTGGCTGTAGGTTATATCCTGATGGTCCTTCCGTTTGTGGTTCAATTGATCTGTATAGCGATTTGTGCAGCGACGAAATGTTGTGGGGTCGCCTTGGAACGAGAGTTGCTAATGACAACTCTGGTAAACCTTCTGAAGGACAAGCTAGACCCTTCATTAAAACCAGAACTAAAGATTTTCACTCAGATTATCTGGTTACAGAAAAAAATGGAAGGAAGACTTTTGTTAAGCATTTATTGCAGAATGAAAAATCTGAAGTTTATCATGCAAAACATCGTGCTATGCAACGAAAAATGCCACTTCATGTATTTCTGAGGAGTCTGAAAAAGAAACCAACATGAATGACAATAATAACTCACAAAGTGCTTCTGAACAACAGCAAGTGCTAGATTCTCCAGAGGACTTTGGCAGCACAGAAAATGAGGTAGGCAAGGTTTATTCGCATTTCTTCTTTTTTCTGTAGTACTTTATGTTTTTGCTTCACGGGCAAAATTTTGTTATTGCTAGTTGTTACTACTACTACTACTACGTGGATTTGCTTTAACACTTGTGCGTTTTATTTCCCTCCACTGAAGTTTGAAATGATTACACAATCTGAAAGGCCTATTACACATAATGTAATAACTCTAATTTACCCTATTGCGATGGGTGGAGAAGGAATTTTGTGTACACAATTTGGAGCCATCCGCATAGACAATTTGGTTATAGGGAGCATATGATTAATGTCACAAATAATTTTCATCAATCAATTAATAATCCAATTAACGCCATCACTCCCCCTATTTATTTCCATCCAAATAATTTAAATTAAAAATTCAAATTCAATCCTATTTAAAATCAAATCTAATTCTATCAAAACATTTATTCATTATCTAAATGGGATAATAAATCAAATAAAATAAATCATCTAAAAAAGAAAATTGTCCAAAAAAATAAGTTGTGCCTGAAAAGATAGGAAAATGGCTATGGTTCAGTTCTGTTGTGGCCTAATTTGAGTTTTTTTTTTTGATTGGCCTTGGCCAATTGATCTTTTGCATATTTCTTGGATCAAGCATCAGTTCTCTTGAGGTTTTAAGACTTCTCATTGGAGGGTTAATATCCATGTTTGTATCATCATCAACAACAACAAGAACAAGCCTTTGTGCCACTCCATGTTGGTATCAAAACAACAACAACAACATCAAGCCTTTATCCCACTACGTGGGGTCGGCTACATGAATCCTTTTTCTCCATTGTGTCCTATTAAAAATCAAATTCTCGTTTAAATCTAATAAAGAAAGGTCATTCCTAATATTTTCTAACCAAGTCTTTTTAGGTCTACCCTATCTTTCTTAACATAAGTCAAATCTAATACCTCTACTCTCCTAACCGGGTCATCGGAAGGCCACCGTTTTATGTGACCAAACCATCTATGGCGACTCTCTCTAATCTTATCCATGTTGGTATCAAAGAGATAAAAAATTAAGTTTTGTAGTTCATCCTGCATTACGAGGTATCATTAGCAGGAGGTTTGCCTTTTCATTTAACTATAAATGTATGCTCAACATTTTAACTTAGTATCGCTTCAGCTATTGCAATGAGATTCTCAACAGCTAGATAGGGAAGTGAAATTGGAATGATGGGGCTTGTGGAAGTAATAATTGTAATAGAAATCCCTCCCATAAAAGAACTAACACATAATTCTTGAGTTTTGAATGTTCTTGATTAGATGTAAAAGTTTTTATCATCAATTAATCAATAATTCAAGTTCGAAGCATTGGTTTCAATTTATATAAATAGGGTTACAATGACAAGATCAAATCATTTATGTTTAAATTTCAAATTTAGTTCTATTTTAAATGATATCTAATCTATCAAAGTATATAACTTTAAGTCTATCATTATCCAAAGCGGATTATTAAACCTATTAAAATAAATCAACAAAAAAAATGAAAATTTAGCTAAAAAATAGAAATTAGCTTAAAAATGCATTATAGCAGATTTGGTTCAGTCCTCTTGTGGCTTGGTTTATTTCTTATATTAGGCCTATGGCAATTTTAGCTTTTGTTGGCCTGTTTGAGCTAATTATTGTCCTGCACTGCATCAATTTTTATTTATTATTTTATTTATTTTTATTTTTATTTTTATCCTGCACTGCATCAATGTTTTGATTATTTGGTTAATAAAGAAAGGCTTAAGTTTTCAGATTTAGTTGCTCACATTAAAAACTTAAATGGCAGTTACAAATAGGATGAAAGTGGAGAATAAATCGACTTTTGTAGGAGAGGAAGTGTGTAAATCAGCGTAAATGGAACCAATATTTTGTTTTTATTTCTAAGATAAAGCTTTACGTAAGTTAGCAATTGGCCTACTGAGTAAAACATGTAAACAGTAAGCCACAAGCTAGTTTGATAGTTGTGTTCTTTATAGTATTGGTGATTTGGACTCATTAGCTAGGATTACCTCTAAAAGTATAGGATTTTTTAATTTTAAAATTCTGCTTTACAGCTGATCAACTTTTTAGCTCGGAGACCTGAAAGAACCCTAACGCGAGCTTATAGACAGATAAGCGGATGTATTTAGAAAATTCTATCCTACATGCGTATGTGAGAATATTTAACAACTAATCGTATTATTAGGAATATCCAGAAATAAAGTTATATTTGTGATTTTATTATAAACCTAGAATTTATGAATACATCAGGTTACTGATATAAGTGATATTGACAAATCAGGATACCCATTGAACTTGAGATCTCTTTTGCTACTGTGCCAATCATCTTTCACTGAGCTGAAGGTGGCTAAATTCTGTCCCACTAGCCCCACCAGTGAAAGAATAAGTTAAGGAATATATGCTATTATCGATTTGATATTTAATCATGTTGAAGTAGTATATTTGTCTAATTTCTTTCCATGCAGAGTGAAATACACGAAGTGGCATGTCTGATGTTGCATACTAGTGTCCGACATGATATACTAATGCCCTTTTGAAGTGTCCAGGCTTTACAATGTTTAGCCATTATTCATGTTACATGTGTCCTTGTCAAACATCTCATTCTTGGCTTGGCTGCAGGATCTTGAACTTTTGGAGCAAAATGAGAACTCTGATGATTCGGAACCAGATGACAAATCGTTCAGTTCACATTCTAGTACAGGGAAGCAGGAGTCTGAATCTCATTGCAGGAAGAAGGATCTGCTTATGGTATGTAGCAGCGATTCTTGAGTTTTTGATTTATAGAAGTCTCATGATCATGGCCTTAATGTTTTCCCTAATCTTAGGTGCATTTACTTCATCTTGCTTGCTCTCCTGATAGAGCACTTTCTCATGCTTTGCCAGTAATATCATCAGAGTTGTACAACTTGGGGGTATTCCATTCTTTCAATATCTACTCTAGTAAAGAATTTCCTTGTTTTTCATGAGTTATTTCTACGCTTCATTTAATTTGGAACGATTCAGATGATTTCAGAATGGGCTAAGGATCTATCTAATGGATCTCCAATAACATTAGTAAAGTTTTTGCTCATGCCTTTGAGCATCACATGGTTAGCTTATCTGTGTATGCACTTTTTTTTTATTTCACCTTTTGTTTGGGCAAAAGGAAAGTTGTGATGCTGATTTTTTTTTGAACTTCCGTTTACAGAATGTCTCGAGAATCTTGAATTTTGGAAATATGCCAACAATTTTACTGGAGATAGCAGGTCATCTCTTCTGAGTTCCCGCTATTTGAATGACTTCGAGGAAATACATTCTCTTGGTAAGTACATGAATTTGTGAAACATCGTTTTACTAATTATATTCATAATGTCTATTTTCAGTTTTATGGCTTCTTTATTATTCAGAAATTGCATTAGCATGTTTGCTTGATTTTATTTACTACTTGAATAAACCTAAAGGCAATAGCGTTGGTGAAATTTTGTCATCGTCAACGTATTGAGATATTTTGTGATCAAATATGATAGAAAATAATATATTTTTCTGAATGGACTCAATAACAAAACTCACAATTTTATATTTTAGCAAAGATTTTTCCTTATTCAATATTTGGTTGAATGGGGTTTGTTTTATTCTGGTGTACGGATGCCCTATAGCGGCAAGCCCCTATAGTAGTTATATCTTAATCATTTGTTACTTGAGAATACTTTTGATTAAACTAGTGATTTTTTTCTAGTCATTAAAACATTGACTAATATTTTATTTTTGAGTTTGAGAAATTCTTGTTCAAAAATTTTGTCTTTGAGAATTTTAAGGGAGATGTGATCAACTTTAAATCAAATTTTTTAAGAATGGATGTCGAAGGAGGAAGATATAAGAGCACTTGATTATGAGAAACTCAGAGGTGATCAAATTATCTTATGTTGGGTTTTATATTTAAAATTAAATTTTTGTTTGAGTTGATCAATTTGATTTAGACAATTGAGGCTTATATTTTAATAAAACAGGTTAAAGAAAATGCCCCGGAATATGAGGGTTTATTAGGTAACTGGAGTCAACATCAGCCTCGAATCCTAGATCTAAGATGAGGACTACTAAATTGTAATACCTCAAACTTATGTCTAACGAGATGCATGGGACTTACAAACATACACCTCAAATGAGGCTAAGTTAGGGTCATTTGAGGTAAGATAAACATGCCTAAGGATTTGGTTTAGGACTTTGTGAAATTCATCTAATTGGATAGGGTGAATTTCAATAGGAAGGGCTTTTAAAGAGGAATATAGAATTTACATTTTAATTGTCATGAAAGGATAATATCTCTTGTTTTAGTTAAATGAAAGGATATTTAGAGTTTGGGTCTTAGTAGAGGGATTATCCACCTGATTAGGGATCAAATAGATGAAGGTCATGAAATACCTAAAGCTTTGGAGCTAAAGGTTTGGAAGGTGTACCTATAGCTTGGAGGCTAAGGATTGAGTAAGAATCCTGACAACTTCAAGGTTGAGGGAAATGTGATAGAACATATAGCTTTTAGGCTAATAGTTAGAGGGCCCTCTTCAGCTTTTAGGCCAAATGAGAAGTGAGCTAATACTAAGCCTTTGAACTATGGTTAAGAGAAGTTCCTGTGGGTTTGAGGCTAAGGAAAGAAAGGGAATCCCATAGTTTCAAGGCTAGAGAATGATGTACTTCTTATGCTTTTAGGCTTAGGAAGTTGGGGAATTTTCTACAAGTTTTGGGTTCATAGAAAAAGGAAGGGGAATGTGCAACTTTAGGGGTTGTAAATTAGGGAAGATTCTTTGCACTTTGGTATTCAAAGAGAGACAATCATTTGTTTAATTGGGGCTAAACAAATAAAAAAAAAAGACTACGGTTTGTGCATTATGTCTATGGGGAATGATCATTTGTTGATTTTATATAAAGAAATATAATAAAAAACTTAGCATTTGGTCCTAAGAATCACTAGTGCTCTTTTGGGCTCTTTAGAGTTCATTTCGGAACCTCTATGTGAGCTTAAAAAGCAATTAGAAAGAGAAAATGGATATGTTAACTCAAGTTGAATTTAGTCCAATTCAAATTAGAATGCTAGGATATCCTTTAGGGTGTGGCGCTCCTAAAGGGTGCTAATATTCATTCATTTGGGGGTCGTTGAATGCAAGCCCAAGGACCTTATGCTCGTTACCATCCTCTTTCGGCTCTCACATGAGAGAAAATATGTGGAAATCATTGGATTTCCATTATTTTGCGGAGGGACAGTGGACATGGGATTATTTTTGGGTTTAGAATATATAATGCTGGGGTTTCTAAGGACCTAAGGGTTCGGGAGGTGTCAACCACATACCTATGGTTTATAGACCTAGATTTCCTAAGTTTAAGGAATTTTATATTGCTGAAGCTAATATCAGACGGTTCTGACCATAGCGCCTATACCTTGAAGAGGTATAGACGACTTAGATGAGTGAAATCTCACTGTCCAAGTTGTTTTGGCTACTATCTCCACTGTCACATGCTCGCGCGGAGTTGGTGGATAAAGGAGAAGAAGCCTTTGCCTTCATTGACTGAGAAAATAAGGAATTACATCAGCTCCATACTCAGTGGTTTTGGAAATGGAAGTGAACAGTAGCAATTTCGATGGGTTTTGTCCTCAAGATTGAATATAGCTATCCAAAAACTCTCAATTTGGGCTTGAATTGAGTTCAAATCGAGTTTGATTTGGATTAATTTGATTTGATTTGATTTAAATTTGGGTTTAATTGGACTTAATTTGGCCCAATTTGAGTCGATTTGGTTTAATGAGGCTCAATTGAGTTGATTGAGTTCAATCGAACTCAATTGGGTCTGATTCAACTCGATTTGAGTCGAGTTGCATAAAAATATATGTCAACAAAGAATATCACCAAGTTTGCATTTTATGCAACAAAATCTTAATAAGTGGTTATGAGAAGCCACTAAACCTACCATTTAAGAATGATGATAGCATGACTAATAGAACAACTTTGAGTGTAGATGCTAGTGAATAAAGAATTGTAGGAACAATTATTATGACGAGAACAAATGGAATTTTTTCTCTCTTTTTTCATTTTATCTTATTTCCTTTTTGTTTATTTTTAAGGTTGTAGGGATTGGGTCATTTTGGCAAGGAGTTGAGGGACATTGACAATTGGGAAGGAGAACTTGTTTTAATTTTTCAAATGACAATTGGATAAGAGATGGGATAGACAGAACATTGCATAGTACTTACATTACATGAGTCGAGAAATCATTACGTTCTATTTGATTAAAGGTGGAGAAGATATGAAGGTCAATATAATCATGTCAACAAAATATAAATGTTTAATTATTATTAACCTATGCATGAAATCCATAAGTTAATTGGATCAAACAAAATGATAGGAAAAATAGGCATATTTTGATGAAAGACCAACTCAAGTCCATTCAATTGTAGCCCAATTTGCAAAGTGCATTGTGATTACAAGTCTAGAATGCCAAAAGGGACCAGGGAGGCCCTTGTATTACCCATGCTGTTGCATCTGAGGAAAAAAATAACATGCATAAGAGGCAAAAAATTCACCGAAGATAGCTCACACAAGTACTCATTAAAGTAAAACTAATTAATGCTAGGCCCTTGTATTACCCAAGCCCTTGTAAAAATAGAGCAATTTTTTGCTCTATTTTTAAAAAAATTAGGGTGCTTAATTGCACCTCCATATGCTTGTATGGGGTGTCACAAGGTGGTGACACTTGTTAGTAAAAAAAAAAGTTTATAAAGACTCACTTACACACTTCATATTTTTTAATTCCACCTCCTTCCCAACCATTCACTTGCACAACTTCGCCCTAAACTTATCTCATCCTCTTTCTTAACACCCAAGAGCTTGCATAAATATCGTATGCAATTTCTTTGATTTTTCAATTCTTTGATGTGCACCTTTCTTGATGTGATGGGGGAACCCCATGTACACCCTTGGCATGATAAAAAATATATTGTCCTAATTTGTTTATGTATACAATATAAGTACCGATGACTCTTTTTATTAGCGAGCGATGAAATAAGTACATGTGTGTTGACCTCTGGATCAAATCCAAAGAGCAAAAAGAGAAATCAAAATCCTGCATATATACCTGTGCCCGACGGATCCACGAATCCAGCCGCGATATCTTGCCGAAATCCTGCTGCAAACGCGCCGCTCCGCACCGTCAATTTCCCTGCGAATCCGCACGAATAGCCGGCTGAAACGTCCCGCTTACCTCGGACGTTGTCGAATCCGCGTCTATAAAATCCCGCCCGAAATCCTGCTGGAGCCACTGGACCTTCAGTCGCTGCTCTCTTTCACCGCCGAATTTCCCTGCGCCTCGCTCTGCTCCCCGATCGAACGACTTCCACGGGCTCTTCCACTCTTAAAACGAGAGCTGCGACCTCGACACGGCTGCTCGTTCACTTCTTCCATTCACGATCAAAGCCACGACCACCGATCCCCCGAACCGAGCCTCTCTGCCCTGTCTTCCTCCTCCGAAACTCCACAGAGACTCCTTCCGTAGCTACAATCCCGATCAAATCCCGATCTCCTCCATCTCAAACCACAGCCCCGACGGCCTCCCTCTTCCCCTTGTCCGATATCCTCAGGCCGCAAACTTCTTCCCTGCCTTGCGAGACCAAAACCTAGTCGATCCCCCGAGCTCTCTACCCGTCATTACCTCCGCTCCAATCGACCGAGCAGACGACAGGTAAGCCGACCGATCTTGCCGACTGCCTTGTGTGCCGAAGTCCAACCTCCCGAGAGAGAGAGAGAGAGAGAGAGAGAGAGAGAGAGAAGAGAGAGAGAGAGAGGGAGAGAGAGAGAGAGAGAGAGAGAGAGAGAGAGAGAGAGAGGGAGAGAGAGAGCACCTACCCGACCATCTCCCCTCCAGTCCCGACCGAGCTTCCTTCAATCTCTGTCGAACCCGAAGCTCCAAGCCGTCTCTCCAGTCTTCTCGTGCTCCGACCTCGCCACTGCCGATCTCCGCTCTCTTTCCAGCTTCGGCTTTTCTCCGAGCCGCCCTCGTGTGGATCGGAAGTCCCGACATTTTGATCGAAAGCTACAAAGCTGGAGCTCGCTGGCCGTGAAGGTATCTTTCTCCCTTTCGCGCGCTTCTTCGGCCTGCATCTCTGGCCGTAAATCTCCCCAACCAGAGAGTAAGAGAGGGGGGTAGGAGTATTAAATAATTTAATTAAAATTATGACTAACATTATTTTATTATTATGCTAATTATATTTTAATTATTATTATTATGATTATTAATATTAGGTAATAAATCTTGATTTGTATAGATAATTAATAATTATTTTTAATTAATTAATAATTATTATTTTTTTTTAATTATAATTACTATAATTATTAAGTCAATTATAATTGTTATAATTAATTATGATTAATTTAAGTAATTAATCATAATTAATTTTAATTATATTATGATTAACCTTAATTGAAGTGGTAATATTATTAATTATGATTAATTATTATATTTTTAAATTAATTAATTAATTAATTAAGGTTATTTATAATTAATTGTATATTATTATTAATTAATTAAATAATTATTTATAATTAATTAGGAATCATTATAATTTTATTTTATAATTAATTATAATAGTCATAACCAATTAATTAATCATATAATTAATAATAAAAAAAAATTATGCTTCTAGTATCTCCCTCGATCCTCGTGCCAACCCCGTCGACAAGCCCGCGAAGGTATAATTTTCTAACCCTAAAACTCCGAGAACCCGTTTCAACGCATGCGTTGTTTCGAGACGGGGAAAACGACCACCCATGCATGCTTTTCTTAGCGTGTGGTGGGAGGGAGTGCGTCCCGACTGATGCTTGCGACGAAGCGGGTAATCATCCAAATTCCTTCTTCGAAGTTCGTATGGCGCCCTGGAAAAACCCCGCCTATGCACATGCTTTTCTTAGCGTGGTGGGAAGGGATCCCGGTGCGATGCGCGCGACGAAGGCGGGGATACCCATAAGTACCCCCGAGCGGGGGGAAAGCAAACTGCGCATTCTTAAACGAGCCACCGATAAAGCCCGCGAAGGACGAACTCTCTAACTGCCAGATTTCTCGCGTCGTTGTTTGCAGCAGACCGGAAAAACTCCTATAACGCCTTTATTGCGCGTGGTGGGATGGGACGCCGGTCTGATGATTACGACGAAGCGAGCAATCGCCTAAACTCTACTTCGAAAAAAAACGGAAAAACCGCCTAAATGTCTTTATTGCAATGGTGGGAAGGGACCCCGGTGCGGCACCTACGGCGAGGCGGGGTTCATAAGTACCCCCGAGCGGGGGGAAACAAACTGTGCATTTTTAAAAAGGTACCGCCAAAGACCCCATGCACGCTTTTCTTAGCGTGGTGGGGGATCAAAAAATCACGGCCGCGGTGTCCTCGAAAGAGGGCACCTACCATGCACGCTTTTCTTAGCGTGGTGGGAAGGCCCAGTTTTCTCGTAGTTTTCCCCTAAACGGGGAGACGCCGGGAGGCTGCCGAAATTTCGGATTGAAAATCCAAGGAAATCGTACCTGGATTTGATTGCTACTCAGAGAACATGGACTTGATTGAACTTGAATGGACAAATTGAACAAAATGCTGGATTTGTACTTGGACTCTTGAACAAACTCAAATGAACTTGGAAAATGAACAAAGGACTTGGACTTGTGGACTTATTTAACTAAAACAAATGAGCTTTAAATTCAAAATGATGAGAATTTGTAAGCTTGGATTTATGAAGCTTCAAATTAAAAAAGACAGTGAAGTTTGAACAACAATAAACTTGACCCAATCTTCTCTTTGAACTCATTGATGACAATAAGTTTGACATTGAACTTAAGAAATGATGTGATAAAGTTGAACTCTACAAAGACGACAGAGGAATTGATTTGAGCTTTAATAATACTTGAACTCGAGCTTTGATTTGAAAATCAAATGTTGTAGCAAAGACTATCAATCTTGAATCTTGTAACTTAAAATCAGACAACAATAGTTTGATATGATTTGGACTCAATGATGCAAATTGAATGAATAAGATCATGCATGGACAAGAACTTGAATTGGAAAATAAAGATACATGCAAGAATTTGTACTTTGATGAACTTGAACTCTAATTCAGAAGAGAACTGCAAGAGAATGAGTTCCCAAACTAGAATGGGCATGCTCCTAATCACATGAAGTTTGATACAAGAGAATCTTGAGCAATCAATTTATGGAATGAGGGCTTTATTAGCAAATACTCCATCATATCAATACAAATGCTATGGGACTTGTCTAATGAAAGAAGGATGTAGTGCATATCTATAAATGACCATAGATCAAACATCATGGAAGGGACAACAATCATACTACCAATAGCCATCATATGAAAACATGCATGTCAGGTACACATTTGGAAGGAATATGCTCAGTGATGTGATCACATACAAGTCAAGGGAACCTGTAATATAGTGGCCCTTCATGGTGTTCAAGTGCAAGGTAGATCAAGCTGTGATACTCCAAAGGGGGTTATAAATAATGACCATACGATGACATAGTCAAAATCGACAAGTTTGATGAATATAAAGAAATTCCAACAATGCTTATGCTGCAGTCTACAAGCAAATATCGGCTCAAATACAATCAATCTCTAGTAGATTATGAGGATACACCTTGTGATTTCCCATAGATAAGAGTCTGATAAGGAATATCCCCCGCTAATTCCTACAAGTTCAACATAAAGAAACCAAACAACATTGATTATAGAAGAGTGAATTTCAGTTTCAACACAAGCTTGAATCTTTCTCAACTGGACAAGCCATTATGTGTCAGGCTGGCAAGCCTCTTGTAGATGAACAATGGCCGCGCATCCAAAATACCTTCGAGTAAGATACAAGTACTGAAGTACTACGACAAATTCAGCTTCTATGAAAGCTACCCAGACCCAGTGCCCTTATATGCAACATTCACAACAAAAGTGCTAAAAAGTTTATACAACAAGTACGCAGCTTCTACGACCAAGGCAGGAGATTAGTTGGTGCACTATGACCCGTCCTATAAAAATCAACAAATAGTGCACGACAGTCTACCTGTACAAAAGCAGCAAACAACTGATCCAGAAGCTGCTACTCTACGCCACCGGATCTGCAACATTCGTACAAGCAGACAGAAGGCGTCCTACAAACTACAACGCCACGCCACCGGATCTGCAACATTCGTACAAGCAGACAGAAGGCGTTTATTTAAAGAATACCCCCTGCACGTGCACTATAAATTGTATACACATAGGTACACTAAAAGGGGTAAAAATAATTTATAAAACCCGCATGGGCCCCGGCGAGCGTGTTATTGGTACACACGTGACGTCTAGGGATGCTGCGCGGGTTGACAAGTGAATTCTAGTTCGAACCCGATCCTCCTATACGGGTCAATAGGAGTCGACAAGGTTTGAACTCTCAACAAATAAATATACGGTTGCTACGACCGGTATATTTGTCTTAATACATTCATCTTAGGCCTTTAAGGCCTATAACAAAGAGAATTCACTTTTAAAAGGGCATACGAAGCCTACGAAACCCGATCCTCTGTCGACAGCCCGACAGAGTTGACAAGGTTCAATCCATAAAAAGAAATGACCCCCAAACACCCCGATGATGGCCGTGTTGAATGCAGATCTCAACCGAGGGGTTCCCAAATACTTTTCCAATCTCTCCATACCCAAAACTCCACAAAAAAATCCAAAAATCCCTCAAAAAATCCAAAACTCTCAAAAAATCCAAAATCCCAAAAATATTTAAAATTGAAATCCAACCATCCATCAACGCAGTTAAAGCAAATTTCATCCGCCCTCCGCAAACAGTTTGTCGAGGCGGACAAATTAAAATCAACTTCTGCTCACAAAGAGCGAAATGCCTAGTCGAAAATATCACTAGGATCCATTCTCAAACAACCTCTTTTGCCAGTAAGGGCGTGGTACGTGTCCTCTAACCGGCAGTTTCGCCGCCAAATGGCACTGCAGGTAAACGGTTATGACCCGGGGCCCTCTGAACCGAGTGGTTTTGCCGCCAAATGGCACCACAGATAGCGGTTATGGCCAGAGCCAATACGCTCCTTAATGGCGTTAAATCCTTGAGATATGAATCAATAGGATATGATCGATAGGGCACAAAGCCCTCTGTTAGCTAAGGTGGATTCAAATTTGTCCCTTAGACAAACATTCAACCCCGGTCTACAAGGTTCCCTTGGACGAAGCAACCCATGGCTGCCGACAAGGATCCTTCTGTCAGGTTGGGCGAGGATCCTCCTCAGACTAAGTAGACCAGGGACCACAATGGCCCGGGACGACGGAACCATGGGATCTTGATCGGGTCCATCATCCATTCCCCCACCATCCGCTTTAAGTACAAGATGGTGCAATTTCTATTTTAAATATCAATTTTTCCTAATCCAATTCCAAAAATCTAAACCCAATTTCAAAAATACCTAAACCTATGCTGCTACTATATGCCAGATAACACGTATTATATACGTATCTGATTGACGACTAGCCTTAATCGAAAGTTCTCTCTCGTGATCGGGAGGGGTAATTAACTATAGGGGCTTGCGCCTATAGGAAACCAGAACTCAGATCATAAAGTCCTCACAAAATGAGGGCGAAATCTCTGGGTAGTGTCTTATCTACAAACCCATCTGCCTTCCAAAATTTACCTCGGAACTTAGTTCGTTAAAACTCCCTCGCCGAATAAGAAGCGCGAGCGGAGGCCGGGGCCGAATTTTCGGAGCCCACAGATTTCTGGCGACTCCGCTGGGGATTGGTTTCTCTTTCCATCTTTGGCTAGTCGTCTCAGTGCTATAGTAGCAGTTATATCAAATTGTGCTCAAAATTCTGAGTCTATCAAAATGATCCTTTAACAGTTCAAAACTTCGAATTTTCTAAAAATGATTATTCAGCAAATTCATTTGGCATTCAGCATAATTTTAAAATTATTTTTATTGCTTGTTTATGCTAATCGTTTTTGTCTATTGTGTTTTTTGTGTTCTGTGCAAGTCTCTGCATTTTGAAAGTGCGGGGTGATGTATCAGATTCTGATTACTAACCCTTGCCTTTCATTTATGCAGATGGATCTACAGAACACGCCAATGACTGTCCAGCTGGGACAAGGAGCCAGGATCCAGCTAGCCAATGCTATTATTGAGACCGGAAACACTGGAGCTACCATCCAATTTGGTAGTGTTGATTTTCCTGCAGTCGTTGCAAGGACTGCCGCCATTCCTGTGAATGGAAGGAATGCTGAAAGGCCTGCCAGGAGGCCCCATTCTACTGAAGCTGTCACCCGTCGTGTGCATCTGCCGGCACAACGACCTGTTGCTGAAAATTCTCATGGGAGAATTTCTGTGTTTGAGAGGCTGTCACAGCCTGAGGCCCTGACCACTAGAAGAATTGTGAATGGTGGAAGAGTCTCTGTGGTGACTACAAACACCACACCCCTACCGACCAGGTTATCTGCGCCTGGAGAGTACAATGCTGAAGCCTCCTCATCTGGAGGAAGGCCAACAAGGAGACAAAGGAGAAAGATGAATGCTGAGCTCCGAGCTCAGCAACAACAACTCCCTGTTCACCCTTCCAATCTATCGGCCCAAGTGCCTGAAGCCAATGTTCCTACCCGGAACAAATTTTCTGATTTAAAATGGGTGAAGAGAAATAGCTCCACTGGTGAGCTGAAGAAGTCTTTCTGGGAGCAACGGCCTGAAGCCCCAGCTCCTCCAAAGAAAAAGGAACCTGAAACTCTGTCAGCCCGGGTTTATCGGGTCCTGAAGACTGTAAAGGAGAAAGGTCTGAAAAAGAAAAAGTTCCAACGGCCCGTAGTGATAGAGGCCAGAAGGACTCCGCCAAGAGAACGTCTATCTACTGTGGCGGAAAGAAGAGAAAGAAGACATGTCCCACGCGGTGAACATCGGGGTGTGACACCTGAACCATATGTTCAGGGATCCACTGCTGAAAGGTCCCGGTGGAAAGGAAAACAAGTCTGGAGGCCAAAGCCTCGAAAAAATGAAAAGGAAGAAAGAAGAGAAAGGAGGACTGATCTGGGCGTGACATCTGGTGAGGCTTCCCGGAGATCCGCCCCCATCTACGAACAACGTCAGAAATGGGCCCCTAAAAGGACCCATAATGACACTCCTCCAAACGGTAGACACCTTGGAGAATCCTCCAGGGGATCCCGTCGCCCTCCATCCCCTCCAAAGAAAGAGACTAACTTCGACCGCAGTCCACTGGTTGAAGAAGTCCCCGTACCTAATCAGGAGCCGGAAATCCAATGGCGTCGTCGCTCGGAGATCCGGGTACTGGAGGAAAATATAGATGATCAAAATATGGAGGGAGAAGAATTTCTTGAAGGAGAAGAAAATATTGAAGAAAATATTGAGGAATTTATGGAGGAAAATTTAGAAGAAAATATTGATGAATTTCTAGAGGAAAATCTAGAAGAAGAAATCAAAGAAATAAATAATACTCTGGACATGAAAATTGTCTATATGGTGAGACACACCAATGTTAATGAGGAAACCTATTATGATGAGGGTGAAGATGAAGATGATCAACAACCGCCGATTAGGCGAGTTTATCACCGTCGTCGTGAAGCTGGGTCCACCACTGGCAGAGGTGGTCATTCTCAAGTTGAAGAAGAAAGGGAAGAGGTCGAAGAGAATCCCTTCGCTGACGAAAATGTCACACTTGCAGACATGCAAAGACATATAAGAAGACAAATGAGAGCTAAAGATAGAGAAATCTCTCAGTTAAATGAGAAGATGACTGAGATGATGGCTCAAATGGGGGCGATGATGCAGATGATGCAAAGAAATACTGCTATTGGTGCCATGCATAATCCTCCTGCTGACCCTCCGAACTTCCAAGTGCCACAAGGTTCAGGAGTACAGGGAGCTCCTGAAGGTGGTCGCGAAGCCCATAATATCGTTCGTCAGCCCACCCCACAAAATGTTGCAAGTACTTCTGAACCTGTGACCGCTGCACAATTGGAAGGGATTATCACAGAAAGGATCAAGGCTATCATAGCTGTTGATCAGGCAGAGAAACTAGTGGGCAAAGGTCGTCCGTATCCTGCTGAATACGACCAAGTACCATACCCGAAAGGGTATTCGGTTCCAAAGTTCAACACTTTCAATGGTAATAACAACCCCAGACAGCACCTGGCACAGTTTAAAGCCACCTGTGGGAACACAGGAGGAAATGACGCCTTACTCTTCCGACAATTCGTCAGCAGTTTGACAGCAACTGCTTTCGAATGGTATGCTGAATTACCAAACGATTCTGTGAAGACTTTTGCAGAATTAGAAAATATGTTCGTGAAGAGATTTGCTAGTGCAACTGAGAAGATCACGATCGCTGACCTCGCTCTGGATAAGAGAAAGAGAGAAGAGTCAGTGACCAAATATATCACTCGCTGGCGCAACCTCAGCATGAAATGTGAGCAGCAACTCGAAGAAGAGCACGCAGTACAGTTGTTAATGGGTAACATTGATGACAAAATGCAACCCTTCCTGTGCATGGCTACAATCAACACATTTCAAGACTTGCTCGATAGAGTGGCCAAATTTGAGAAATTGAATTTGTCCAGATCAGAAAATCACGCTGATAAGCCCAAGAAGGCTAAGGCCCCGGGTGCTAGAAGGGGTGAGGCCGACTCTACATTCTTCTCTAGAGCTGATAGAGAAAAACAAGTGATTTACAATGTAGACAAAGGCAAACAACCGATGCAATATCAAGAAAAGCCCAAACAGGCCAACAACCCCAACCCCCAGCCAAAGTTGATACTAGGGGGAAATGATAAGCCACGGACTTATCAAGCTGGAGGCCAGAGACAAGCAATAGGAACTGGTGATAGAACGTTCCAATCCCTCAAAGATAAAATGAATAAAGAATATTCATTCAAAAGGGAGAGTATCGCCAAATTATTTCGACAAGTGTTGAAATCGGGTCTAGAATTGCCTGAATGCAAGAGACCCGAAGAGTCGAAGCACACCGGTGACCCAAATTATTGCCCATATCATCGGGTGCTCAGCCATCCTATTGAAGATTGTTACATCTTCAAGGATTGGCTTGAAAAAAAATATCAGAAGGGAGAGATCACATTGTCCGACAATGTATTGTCTCACCCTAAAAAGGAATCAGCTCGGGTAGTCACGTCCTCTTCCGTCCCCCTGGTTGAAGAAAGAAGAAAAAAAAAGAAGCCAATTAAAGAAGAACAGTGGGAGACTGCGATCTCCAAGAAGACTGTAAAAATGTTGAAGCAGCTTGAAGGAGTTTCAGGTGTAAAGTGGAAGTCTCCTATTGAGCCAATGATAGATTTGAAGGCACTGCCGGAGGTACGACCTTCTACTTCAAAACAGTTTTCCAACCAAGTTGGTCCTTCAAAGACTGGAAAGAAGAAATCATCCAAGAAGAAGACCAAACTGAAGAAGCCTAAGGAGAAAAAGACTGTGACTCAAAGGATTATCGACAGTTTGGATGAATATTATCAGACTGTGAGGCGACCTATCAAGCTCGCTGACTTTATGTCGGAGCTTAAGATAGACGAAGCCGGAGAAGATGATGAGAATTCTCTTCCAACAGAAATATGTCGGGTCATCTCGGTGACATCGAGTACCTTGACAGAAGAGGAATACACAGAAGTACCCTCTGAATCCTGTATGATGGCTTTGCCAATGGATTACAGTTCAGAGGAGGATTTGTATTTTCCAGAGGAAGACGAATCAGACCCTAGCATAGCATCTCGGATGGGACATGTAAACCTGGGTGGTGATTCTGAATCAACAGATGAGTCCCTAGATGCAACAATGGCTGATTCTGAAGAAAATGCTCCGTTAAATGACTCTGAACCGGAGGAGATTGCTCAAGTGCAGTTAAGAAGCGGCAAGGTACTACCGCCTCCACCGAAGAAAGGGGTCCCCAATAAAGATAAGGAGAAAGAAATAGTTATCAACGATGACATTATCCCTGAAGATCCTAAGAAAAAGAAGACTTCAGCAAATGGGATAGATTATAATATATTATCCCATCTAAGAAAAATTCCAGCACAACTCAGCATATACGACGCCTTGGTGATGTCTAAAGACCTTCGGGAGACTCTGATTCAGGCTCTCAAAGATCCCGAAAGATACGAGGCGTATTTTGCTGAACGTAATTTGACTGAGGTTCTGCAAGCTCGAAATGAGCCATTCATTACTTTCTCCGAAGAGGACATGATGCTCGGAACTGCAGACCATAATCGTCCTCTGTACGTTACTGCAGAGAGCGATAAGCTGATTATCAGTCGAATTCTAATTGATCCTGGATCCTCCGTGAATCTGATAAGCTTGAAAGCACTGAGATCCCTCTGCCTTGATGTGGAACACCTGGGGCCAGATAAGCTGATGGTGCATGGTTTCAACGAGAAAGGACAGAAAACTCTTGGATCATTTATGCTCCCTCTTGTATTTGGAGAGCTCCATACAGAAGCTAAATTCCATGTGATTGATGCGGATACTTCATTCAAAGCGCTACTAGGTCGTCCCTGGTTGCATGAATATGGTATTGTCCCGTCAACACTACACCAGTGTATGAAATATCTCAAAGATGGAGAAGAGTTCAGGATCTCTGGTGACATTCAACCCTTCACAGTTCATGAAGCAACAGTTTATGAAGATGCACGATACTTCATGCCAAAGAAACAAAAGTCTTCGAGCTCCCTCGAAGCTAGAGCATCAAATTCAAAGGCTGCAAAGCGATCTGAACGAGAAGGTGAGAAAAAGCAGGTTGGGAGAAAGAAGGCAGTGCCGACTCTTCCCAAAGCGCCGACCATTCCAAAGGAAAAGAAGCATGTACCTCATCTGGGAAGTGACACAGATGAAGATGATGTTACTCCTGCTAAATCTCGGAAAGTGTGCCAGTCAACGGATGAATGGAGCAGGCAGGTCGAATTTTCAAATGATGATTATGACTACGACTCCATTTATATGAACACGGTGCAGAATGTGTTCTCTAGAAGAATTGACAGCTTATCAATTTCAGAAAGTGTACTCGTAGTCACGCGTGTTCCTTTACAACATTTCAAAGAAATTATTCCGCTCGAGGTGCATAAAGTTGAAGAACTCGCCACTCTCTATCTGCCTCCCCGTAAAAATGGGATTATTCCAAAGAATGTGTTATATTCCACGGGAGTTCGCGAAGAGGAGAATCATGATTGGGATTGCATGATCCTCGATTCTGAAGAGGTATTTCCTACGAGGCTACCTAGGTTCAATACCAAAAATATTCAGATAATGCTACGAAAGCAAGTCAATATTCCTACTACCAAGAGACAACTTCGTACAAGTTTGGGCCTCTGGTATGGAAGGAGTCCGCGTCCGTTACAGCAGAAGGATACAGACGCATATAAAGGTATTGGATTCATCAAAAGAAAATTCCTCCGGAAAGAGATTTGTCGTGCCATCACATGCATGGAAATTGAATCCGAAGATGGTGATGTTAAAGAGACATACGAGGCTAATGATTATGATGAACAGCCCGTAGAAGCCGAGCCTGCACCAGAAGAGCTTGAAGATGGTGGACAGGCAGCCACTATTGATGAACTAAGAGAAGTCAAGTTGGGAACTGAGGAGGATCCTCGCCCAACCTTCATTAGTTCTCTACTACCCGAAGATCAAATAGAAGAAATAAAAGAACTTCTCTGTGAATTCAGGGACTGCTTTGCCTGGACATATGCTGAGATGCCTGGCTTATCCCCTGACGTAGCGGTTCACAGATTAGCAATCAAACCGGATGTAGCACCCGTTAAGCAAGCTCCAAGGAGAATGAGATTGGAGATTGAAGAACAAGTGATTGCTGAAACAATGAAATTAATAGAGGCAGGCTTCATCCGAGAAGAAAAGTATGCCGATTGGATTGCCAATATCGTCCCAGTAAAGAAGAAGAACGGGCAAATTCGTGTCTGTATTGACTTTCGGGACCTTAACAAAGCATGCCCAAAAGACGATTTTCCACTCCCTGTATCCGAACTCCTGGTGGACAATACGTCAAACTACGACATGTTCTCCTTTATGGATGGATCGTCAGGGTACAATCAAATCAAAATGGCGCCCGAAGATGAAAAGCATACATCGTTCAGGACGCCCATCGGGATTTTCTGTTACACAGTCATGCCCTTTGGCCTGAAGAATGCTGGTGCCACCTACCAGCGGGCAATGACTCACATATTTGATGATTTGATACATCAGAAGGTCGAATGCTATGTAGATGACCTTGTTGTTAAAAGCCTTGGCCGAAATGATCACTTAAAAGATCTCAGAATCGTATTTGAGAGAATCAGAAAGTTTGATCTGAAGATGAATCCTCTCAAATGTGCTTTTGGGGTTTCCTCTGGCAAATTCCTGGGGTATGTTGTTCGTCATCGAGGAATAGAGATCGACCCCAATAAAATTAAGGCAATAACAGAGATGCCACCACCAATGAACCTTCGACAGCTTCGCTCGCTGCAAGGACAACTGGCTTTCATTCGGAGATTTATATCAAATCTATCGGGTAGGTGCCAGCCATTTTCAAAGCTAATGAAGAAAGATGTCCGTTTCAAATGGGACGCAGAATGTCAGGAGGCGTTTGATAGCATCAAGAAATACTTGTTAAATCCTCCAATTCTAGCAGCGCCGATTCCGGGGAAGCCTCTTATACTGTATACAGCAGCACTAGAAGAGTCCCTCGGAGCACTATTGGCCCAGAATAATGAAGAAGGCAAAGAAAATGCGCTCTACTACATCAGTCGAAGGTTGATTGGAGCAGAAAGCCGTTATTCTCCTATTGAAAAGCATTGTTTGGCGCTAATTTTTGCAGTTCAGAAACTCCGCCACTACATGCTATCTCATAAAATCACACTGATATCAAAGATCGATCCGCTGAAGTTCTTGATGACAAGACCAGCGTTGACAGGTCGCCTAGCCAGGTGGGCAGTATTGTTATTGCAGTTTGAAATCATATACATGCCACAGAAGGCGGTGAAAGGACAAGCCTTGGCAGATTTCCTCGCTGCACACCCAATCCCGGCTGATTCTCCACTAAATGATGATTTGCCCGATGAGCAAATGATGCAGGTTGAGGAGAATGAAAAGCTACCGTTCTGGGAGATGTACTTTGATGGGGCATCATCTATCAGACCTGTCCGACCTCCAAATATAGCAAGAGCCAGAGCTGGAATTGGCCTCATTTTCGTAGCACCGGAAGGAGGTATAATGAGATTTTCATTCAGTTTGACTGAACCTCGGACCAATAACGAAGCCGAATACGAAGCTCTATTAACAGGATTGGAAATTGCGATCGATGTCAGAATCCAACATCTCCAAATCTTTGGTGATTCTCAACTTGTGATAAATCAGGTCCTTGGTATTTACAAAGTTGGCAAAGTTGAATTGGCACATTACCATCGGCGAGCCCTCGAGCTTCTGAAGCAAATACCAAATATCAAAATGGCTCGAGTTCCTCGAGGACAGAATGCTAAAGCAGATTGTCTGGCCAAATTAGCCAAAGAAATGGCGAACATCAACGAGGAGAGGCCTATATTCATCGGAGTTTACACTCGTAGGGTCTTGGAGCCCGCTTTATTACAATTCCCAAGGGCAGAAGAAATTCCAGATTCAAGTCAGCAGGATGAAACTCCAGTTGACCCTCAACCTCTCCATCAAATCGTTATGGAAAATTATCCGGAAGGATATCATACGGCCAAGAGACATAAAGCTAGTCAAGCTTCAGAATCGTGGTGGCATTGTTTAGATATTGAAGTCGAAAATGATTGGAGACAGCCATTCATTGACTACTTTAAGGAAAACAAACTCCCGACAGAAAAGTCTATGGCCGCACAAATTAGAAAAAGGGCATTGCGATACGCATTTGTCAATGATACGCTATACAGGCGAGCTTTTGATCAAATGTGGCTAAGGTGCCTAGGGACCATGGAAGCTGATAAAGTGGTATCAGAAGTCCACGAAGGGCTTTGTGGAGCACATCAGTCAGGTCCCAAAATGGCCGCTAAAATCAAGAGAATGGGTTACTATTGGCCGACCATGGTCAGAGATTGTATTGACCACGCAAAGAGGTGCCACGAATGTCAAATCCACGGTGATGTTATACATCAACCGCCAAATCCACTACACCCAACAATAGCATCTTGGCCATTCGAATGCTGGGGCACTGATATAATCGGGCCAATAGATCCGCCATCATCAGCTGGACACCGCTTTATTCTGGCAGCAACGGACTACTTCTCCAAGTGGGCAGAAGCAGCTCCATTCAGAGAGGTCACATCCGAGCATGTGATCAATTTCTTCACCCACAATGTAGTCTACAGATTCGGTGTGCCACGCCGCATAATCTCAGACAATGGTACTGCATTCAAAAGTACAAAAATCTATAAGTTCGTTGATCGGCATAAAATCGATTGGCGGTATTCATCCATATACAATCCAAGGGCGAATGGATTGGCAGAAGCTTTCAACAAGACGTTGGTGAAGTTATTGAAGAAGATCCTCACCAAGAACAAAAGAGAGTGGCATACGAAGATGGCAGAAGCTCTATGGGCCTATCGTACAACCTACAAAACCCCAACCAAAGCCACTCCTTATTCATTGGTGTTCGGTGTTGAAGCTGTATTACCATTGGAGATTGAACTACCGTCACTCCGGGTAGCAGTTCAGAATGATCTCACTCAGGAGCAAAATGCCCGCCTCAGAATGGAAGAGCTCGATGCACTTGATGAACTAAGGTTACAAGCTCAACAAAATCTAGAAATCTACCGAGGAAGAATGGCAAAGTCCTTTGATCGAATGGTGCGTCCTCGATCATTTCAAGAAGGGGAATTGGTCCTGGTGCTGAGAAGACCAATCATTCCACACCGAAAAATTGGTGGCAAATTCGTATCCAATTGGGAAGGTCCCTTTGTCATCGAGAAGGTGTACCAAGGAGGAGCATATCAGTTGATCGATCTGAACGGTCAGAGGCCTATGCCGCCAATCAACGGTCGACATTTAAAGAAGTATCATGCATAAAATATTATGTCTAATGTATTTTGTGATGATCAAAATTTTATATGCATATTTATTAATGTATGATTGCTCATATTTTGGAATTCTCTTGTATAGCAAGAACGCATTTCAAAATCCCCCATCAGACTGGGGGCATTTTAAATATTTATTTGGGTCGACATCGCGCTGCGTGCCGAGATCCTCAAATAAATATTTAAAATCTCAAAGATACAAAGCCTATCCAAAATGTCCCTGTGAGACAGGGGGCATTTTAAATATTCATTTGGGTCGACATCGTGCTGCACGTCGAAATCCCCAAATGAATATTTAAAATCTTATATTCCAAATTTATTTCATTCTAAAATGTCCCTGCGAGACAGGGGGCATTTTAAATATTTATTCGGGTCGACATCGCGCTGCGTGCCGAGATCCCCGAATAAATATTTAAAATCTCAAAATAGAAAGGCCTATCCAAAATATCCCTGCGAGACAGGGGGCATTTTAAATATTCATTTGGGTCGACATCGTGTTGCACGTCGAGATCCCCAAATGAATATTTAAAATTTTATATTCCAAATTTATTCCATTCTAAAATGTCCCTGCGAGACAGGGGGCATTTTAAATATTTATTCGGGTCGACATCGCGCTGCATGCCGAGATCCCCGAATAAATATTTAAAATTATCAATCCAAATATTCTTTTGTGCTAAAGAATACACATACTTGTTTTTCAAAGTATATGCAGGTGATATCTCAAAGATCGAGACAACACCTTCTACAACAAACCAAGACTCAAAAGTCAAGAAAGATACTTTTGTGGCTACACACTCCTACAAAATTGAGCTGAAGAA
>JADPUM010000677.1:0-11370 GCA_016618105.1 Dendrobium huoshanense | reverse complement strand
AGACTAGTTGAGCGTATGGGCTCCAAAGGTGACAGTTCTCATTGTTAAATCATGGATTCTTGTTTATTGTCGTAGCGTATAATTATTCTTTGCATTTTCTCGAATTGTTTGGTTAATCGACTTCACTTCTCTGTGCCTAAGCAAGTTAAAAACTGAGAACTCCACGGATCAATCGTTGTTATAAGAAATAAATTTATTGTGGGAATACTTTGTTAATTCGCTCTCTTTAATTTCTTAAAGTAACTCCATGATCGACACTGTTTCACATCAAAAGATGGCTACCATCACAACAACCAAGCTCCCGTCATCGTCATTACTTCTGATCCTACAGAAGTAGGACGAGGTGTGACTTTGGATCCGACAGGAAGGAATGTCGTCAAAGGAGGTGAAGAAGTTATTTAGTGACTCATTCAAAACTCTACCTTTCACACAATTTAGATTAATTGATAATTAACTTAAATTTAATTATATTATTTATAATGATTAGTTCATAATAATAATTAAAACTAATAATTAATAATTAACTCGTATATAATTAAAATTAATACGTTATCTCATAATTATATATTTTTTTAATTGTAATTTATTGATAGTAATTAAAACTCAATGGGATCTTGATAGGGTTCATCATCATTCCCCCACCATCTGCTTTAAGTGCACGGTGATAAAATTTTAACTTTCAATGTTAAATTTTGTTACTACTACTATATGCTGGATATTATGTATCTACTTAACAACTAGCCTTAATCAAAAATTCTCCCTCATTATCATGAGGAGTAATTAACTATAAGGGCTTGCACCTATAGGAAACATGAACTCATATCATAAAGTCCTCGCAAAATGTGGATGAAATCTCTGGGCAGTGTTTTATCTAAAACTCAATATGTCGTCTAAAACATACGAGCTATGGCCATAACTATAATTTAGTGGTATTATTTACTGGTAAACCCACCCGGTTAGATGGCCCCAGTCATAATCGTTTACTTCTTATGTCATTTGGCGATGAAACCACTGGTTAGAAGTAGGGGTGTAAGTGAGCCGAGCCGGCTCGTGAGCCGGCTCGAGCTCGACTCGTTTATGGGCTCACGAGCCGAGCTTATCGAGCTCGCGAGTCGAGCTTGAGTTCGAGCTCGTTTAGTAAACGAGCTCGAGCTCGAGTCGGCTTGGCTCATGAGCTCGCGAGCCGGCTTGATTAAATATTAATATTTTTAAAAATAATTTTATTTTATTTATTAAATTTAAATATTAAAAAAATATAATAATAATCACCTAAATTTTATTTAAAAGTGAAATATTTCATATTTTTATAAAAATTTTGTTTAAGTTTTAAAAATCCTGCTTAAAGTTTAAAAATCCCGCCTAAATTTAAAAATTCCTGCCCATGGATGGCGAGCCGGCTCGAGCTCGTTAACAGTGACACGAGCTCGAGTTCGAGCTCGACTTGAGCTCGAGCTCGAGTTCGAGCTCGCTTTCTATCTAACGAGCCGAGCTCGATAAGAGCCAAAACTCGACTCGACTCGACTCGTTTACACCTCTAGTTAGAAGACACGTGTCAAGTCCTTGTGATAAAAAAAATGATTTGAGAATGAATCTTAGTGATATTCTCGATTAGATATTCGTTCTTTATGAAGTGATTTTCAAATTCATTTAATTCGACAAATTGTTGCGGAGAGCAGATGAATTTTGCATTAAGTGTTTGGGTGATTTATTTAATCTTAAATATCTTAATTTTTTATTATTTTTTAGTTTTGAACTCCTATTGAAATTGGAGCCCCATAATGATTGATTTTAAAATTTGAGGGTATTTAAAAAGTATGATTTCCTCAAGTTGAGATTAGCTTTCAACACGACCATCATCAGGGGTTATTTATGGGTATTGTTATTTTATTAATTGGACCTTATTACCTTTGTTTGCTTGCAAACAGAGGATTAGATCCAACTCTTAATTTCTAGAGTTATCATGTAGATATTAGAACCCGAGATATTTATTTTAATATGTGAATTTTCTTTTTAAGAGACCTTGAAGGCCTAATATAAACGTATTAAATCAAATACTCCAGTTGGCACTATGACTGTGAATTTGTTTGGTGGTTCAAGTCGTGTCAACTTCGGTCCATTCAAAGAAAATGATTGAACTAGAACTTAAGTTTATTTTGTTTACCCGCGCAACGTCCTTAGATGTTACATATATACATACATCACGCTCATCGTGACCCATGTGGGTATGTGCTTTTGAGTGAATTTCGCATAATGTATTTATATGGTGATTATATGTATGTAATTCAGTTGATGTGTATGACATATTTGCATATTCGCACACACACTCACGTATTTATTTACATGTTGACACACTTGCATATATATTTGTATGTTTGCAGGTATACATGTGTATTAACCTATGCATTTCTGCACTACTTAAAATGTTTGAATGACATTTTTGTATGTTGCGTGATGGCTTAATGGCTTAATGCATTAAAATAGCGTATAATGTATTTGCGTGTCGACATAATGTGCTACTATGATATTGTGCATTTTTGCATGTTGGAGAGTGTATTTACATAATGCATTTTGCATGTTGTAGAGCATATATTCCCAGTGTGTTTGCATGTTAGATATATGCCTAATATACCTATATGTAACTTGATGCATAATGCAATTTTGGATAACATGAACTCATGATGCATTTGTGTTGTACACTTGCAGGCTTTCCAAAGCATTTACATAATGCAAATATATGTTCTGAATGCATTAGTATGTACTTCAATGCACATTGCCATAATATTATGTGTTTCTCAAGATAATGATGCGCTTCTTGAGGCGGCGGTACATTTCTCGAGGTTGTCATACGCTCCTCGAGACTACAACATACTTCTCACCAACTATTGTATGTAGGTGAAATGTGCTTAGTGAAATATCCCCCAACATGCTTATGGATGAGGTTGTTGTGTGCATTTCAAATTCATGTTCTCTATCATAAGCCTACCAGGCTACCACTTTAACTCATAGGCAAATTGATGCGTGCATAACGAGTCTTCTACAGTTGCCCATAAGTGCTTATATTTAGTACAAATTTGTTGTCTATGCCTGGACAGTGTGTCGTGTTCAATGTGATTTCTTCGCTCATGCTTATAGGGAATTCATTACATTTACAACATATCAATCGCTATTTAGGGGTGTCAATTTTTGACACGACCCGAGATCCGACTTGGACCTGACCCGGAAAAATCCGGGTTTGGGTCGACCCGTTTGTGAAACGGGTCTGGTTCGAGTTCAATAAACTGACCAGTTTCAAAAATCAAGTCGGGTTCGGGTTGGACCCGAGAATGCAAAAATGACCCGGAAATGGTCCATGCATGCGTTGACTGCTCTTCTACCCGCCTAGCCGACGCATCAAGTCGCATTGCGTTGCTTCGATTCGTTGTTCGCAAATCGTGATGTGTGCCCGCTGCCTCTCAACGTTGCTTCGGGTTTGGGCTTCGCCGCTTCGACATTCGTGATGCGTGCCCGCTGGCCGCTACCGCCTGGTCCACCTGCCGCTGCTCGCCTGTGCGTCGCTTCAGGCTTCGTCAGTTCGGCATTCGCAACGCTACTACTGCGTTGTCGCCGCTTCGAGCCTTCCCCGTTGTTGCCTCCGTAGCTGCGCCGCCGTTGCCGATGGTTTGCCACCGGCCAAATCTCGTAAAACAGTGTCGGGTCCTGTCAACCCAGCAATCAGCTATGGTTGGGTCCGAGTTGAGATAGCCAACCCGTTTGCAAAAAATGCGTCGGGTCGGGTTGACCCGTTTAGAACTGGGTCAACTCGGATTCAACCCGAACACAACCTGTCACCCCGAATTGACACCCTACCGTTATTGCTTGCAGGCAGATTAATGTGTTAGTTCGCAAGTCAAATGATATTGATTTTTGGCAGGCTATCATTATTATGATTCTTCTATTTTTACTTGTAAGTATACCACTTCCATTACAAATCTCCCATTTTTGCTCACAAGTTGTTAACAGTAGACCTCATAAAAGGCCTTTAGGTTCATTGTAGGTCTACTGTTACAACTTCATTATGAGGCCTTTTATTTAACATCCGTAGGTGAACCGCCACTTACATCATGTTGACCCCTAATCGACTTCGACTACGCCACTCACACATGATCTCACAACCATCCACTACCCCACTCACGCATGATCGCACAACTGCCCACTACCCTCTCTCCCATGACACATAACTCTGGCTCGGCCCACTCTCTCCTCATTCGAACTCAGCTCTCATGCACTAGAAGCTTTGATGCAGTTGATTGGAGCCACCAAAGAAAACTTGACTATAAGCTTGACAAAAGATGCAAGGATTATAAAAATATATCTGGCAAGAAGTTATTGAAAATATTCAACCAGATGCACTTAAACAATTTCTTTATGAGGAGGGAAGGTTGAATTATGTCGTCGATTTTAATCTGACCAAGCGGATCTGAAGGGCAAGTGCCCTCCCAACCACACCTCGTGGGGAGGAGACAACAGAAGGCTACTAGATTTTCAGGAAATAATATATAGGAAATTTAAATTAAATTAACATGTACCACGACTACACAATTGAAGATCGAAGACTTATGTCAGGATCAATCAATGTCCCGAAGGCCGAAGCTTTCGGCCGTCAAATCCCATTCGTGCGATTTTGATCACCTTCGATGATACGGGCAAACATTACAACCTTTTCTATATGATTTTGACGTTTTGGACACAATAACACAACAACGAAATTTATTTTATGAACGAGCAATGTCCGGGTAACAGCGCACAACATTTCGTTCGTAGTCCGTTGATTTACACCTTCGATGGCATGGGCAATATTACAGCCTTTTCTATATGATTTGACATTTCGAACACAACGGCGAAGTTCATTTTGCGAAAGGGTGATGTTGGAGTAACGCCACATAACATTTCGTCCATAGTCCATCGATTTTGATCACCTTCAATGGCATGGTCAATATTACAACATTTTATATATGATTTCAACGACCCGAGCACAACAACAAAATCCGTTTTGCAAACACTAATGATGTTTGGGAAACATCGCTATGTTTCGTTTATAGTCTATTGATTTTGATCACCTTCACCCAATTCAACTACGAGGGGTCTCCTCTTAGATAAATATGATGCTCTGATCACATCGGCGCAATCTGTTTGATGGTCAGAGGTAATTTAGGTAGTGTTTGCTAGCGATGCACTTGCCAACAATCTTGTTTGATTAAGTTATGCACGAATGACTCTTCCTTAGCAAATTTGATGTCGTGAGCGCATCAATGCGATCTATTTCATGATCGGATAAAGTTTTGAGCCATTTTGATGGTGATTGAGGTGTCCTCATGCTCATGATAAGCGACCTATTTGATAGTCGCTTTCCTCGATGCATTCAATTAATCGTGGAAGATGCTTGGAGGTCAATATGATATTGTGATTTGAGGTGATTTGTGATTTTTAATATGCTAATGATGGTAGTTTGAGATGCCCTTCATATTCATATCCCTGATATATTATAACTTATCATATCTTTTGTATGTGTGTATACAATTTTTTATTCAATTAATCTGTACATGTAACATATCTATGCTACTCCCTAGTTTATTATAGTATTTGAACATAGATTGTTGAAACAACATTAGTTTGATGATTAAAAATGCTTAGAATATTTGACTAATATTTATGTTAGAAAATGTAAGTTAGATCCTCTCATTGAAAGCTCAAAAGAATAAAATCGTTAGGAAAACCTTCTCAGCAATGAACCCAAGCTTTTGCATAAGAAAAGGCTACAATTTCATAATGCCTGATCCAAGGATAATATTTGTAAGCGCAATAATTTTTGATAACTCACATTTATGCTTAAAGTTTTAGTTTTTAGTGGGGTGTTTACACACATATCACATCACATGTAACATCTAAATCTTTATGTTTACTTATATAACATTGGGTGTTTAAATCATATCAAAATATGCACATAAAAAAGATTTATTTTACTTCAGATAAATTAATATTATTGGTATTTTTGTAATTTAGAGATTAAAGTCTTGTATAAGTAAATATAAAAATTTAAGTATTAGATTATAAATATATAAAATGAAATGCATGTACATCCCCCATTTTATTAATATTCACATGAAAAATCATGCAAGTATTATGGACCATAAATTAACCTATTTAGCATAGTTAAAATAGGCCATGATGATAAAAAGCTAGCTAAATGGCTTAAAGCATAAAGGGCAGCTAACTGACAAATGAAACCAGTTCAACAAACTTGGTCTATCCACGGAGTATATATATCATGGTTAGTTGGCCAAGTTTGATAAACTTGGTTGACCGGTTGAGTAAGGGCATCAAACCAAATCTTTGGCTGATTAAGAGTCAACATTTCAACAAGTTGGTTAAGAGTCATTCAACATTTCAACAAGTTCCTGAACATGGCTGAAGCAGGGATTCTTGTTTTAGGAGGGTTGTTCACGTAAGTTCATGCCCATTTGTACTCTTACGCCAATCTTTTTTACCACAATACACTTTCCGTGCTTATTTGCTTAGAACACTTCAAAGCTATGTTAGCCATGTGACAAGTGTATTTGAATTGGACGAAGAGTTGCAACCTTCAATTATTAAAAACTTGATTAGAAATCATCCAGAAACTTTCCATCCATTTTAGCAAGCATCCTAGGCTCTTCTTTGTGATAAACAGGTCCTACGAATCTATGATGAAGGTTGTTTGTTTCTTTACACAAATAATATCTAAGCTTTCATTTGATTTCTACCTTCCTTCTCTAAGTTCCATTGTAATCCAAGCTTTAACTTGCAAAACCTTTTGAACCTGGTGATGCTCTTGGCTACTCCTTGGAAGGCTGGAAGCTAAGTTTTCCTCATTTGAGATTTCATTCCTTATATGCATTTTTCATACTAAAATTTTTTCATTTGAATCAAAGCTAAATGATTTGGCAAGTTTAACGTGTATAAAAGCTTCCAGCTTTACTAAAGCTAGCCTACTGAACACTTATTTTTTGAGTTCAATCCTTTGGAGTTGACCTTGCACCTGAGAAAACAGTAATGACTTACTCTTCAAGTAAAAAGAGGCGTATTGTGTTTGTCTTCATGGTAAGCAAAGACGGTTTGATGGAGTTTCCAATGGAAGAGTGGACATAGGCATAATTGAGAAGTTAAACTGCTATAATTGATTGTTTCTTTTCAATAATGCATATGGCATTACAACTCTGAACTCTCATAGTTTCACATATGTCATAGTGTTCTTCACACATTTCATATATGTGAATCGCATTTTGAGTTGATCTGTAGTGGTCTTCGCTATAAGTGAGATCAATTTTTAGATTTGAGTGAGCCATTAGCACCAAATTCCCCACAACCTGCCTATCTTCCCACCTTGGACATGCACGAGGACCAACAAACTGGAAATAACAAGTATCCAAAGCAGGAAAGCAAATAAAAATCAAGCAAACCTGATTTCGTGTCATTTCATGAACGTCAAACAGAGTTTTAAGAATTTGAATTCCAAGTTCTTCACAGCTCATCAGTCCGTTAGAAATGCCACTTCCTTCACAACTTTTCCCATCCACTGAATCCAACATAATAAACCCAAATTGTAAAATACTAGGAACCAAATGCTCTCGCCCAGAGCTGCTCTCATTAATCTACATCATTTGGTACTCACATCAGACAATACAATTCAACAGGCTTAAATGCCCAAACACAAGAAGGGAAAAAAATGATCTTTAAAAGAAGCTTACAGTTCTAACTAATGCCTTTTCAACGTTCTTAGCATTTTGCAGCAATTCCTCCTTTGTAATATCTGGTAACCACTTGCAATCCCTTCATGTTAAAAGATTTCAAATTTCTAGCAAAAGGATCTGCACAAGCTATCCTCATTCAAATTTGAATAAGAATATGTTAAGGAATAAGCAAAATGACTAGTTTAATAGGTTTTTTATGTTATTATATGCCTTCGTAATTCATAGGTCATGTGTGCTCATTAGACCATAAGTAATGTCTTGTATTCTATAAATACTCCGTATTAGAAAGAATTAAGGTAGAAAAAATGAAGAAGAAACCGAGTTAAAGTACACCTCGCTCTCGCTCCCTCTAGTACTATCTAGAGTTGTGAGCATCATCTAATTGTTCTTCACTTTTCTCAACCTATTCTTGCGGAGTTTTTAGCAAGCTCAAAGTTGTCTACTCATCCCTTTATATTGTTTATTTCTCTGTTTGTCTACATTTAATATTTGGATTAATAACAAATGGTACTTTTGTTGAGATTTACTGACTCAAGGTGTCCATCACCATTCCAAATCCCCATATCCACATAATCACCAAGCCTGAAGCCTTCCCTCATCTAAAGCAACCAGCACCTGCAATCAATTATCCACTATTAGATATTCCAAGCCGCGGATTTCCTCGTGGACTTCTCCTATGGATGGGCCTTCATCTTTCATCATACCACATTGATTTTTTCCCAAGCTCTTCCATATCCCATTCACCATATTCCCATCATCCAAATATGGGCTCCACCAAATCCCAAAAATCACCACAAATAATAATTAAAAAAATCCTATTTATAATGAACACAAACAGAATGGAAAAATATAAAAACAAATAAAATGTCGGAAAAGCTAGGCAAATTGCTTGTCTAAAACTCCAAGAGAAAAAAAAAATTTTTTTGAGAGAATGGGAGGACAATTAGAACATATCTAAAAGCTCCATATAACATTGCAGAAAGAGAGTTAAGATTTAGCTCAGCTTCTTCTTCATTTTTCTTGCCCTAATTCTCCACAAGGAGTGGTTATAAAATACAAGGCATCCATTCACATCCTAACAAGCAAACATAATATATAAACTAACAAGACACACAAATACCCACTAAACTACTCATTACACTTATCCCTAACATAATATACCTATTACTTGCAACATAACTACTTCCAACCACTAATGATATATATATATATATATATATATATATATATATATATATATATATATATTGGTTGGAACATAGACATCTGATTGTGGTCAGGACTCAGGATTAAGCATGTATTTAAGTTGACTCATAATATTCTTAACTAATTTGTTTTCCTCAAAATTTAGAATAAATCAAAAAATTTGTACGAATTTTGTATGAACCCCCATGTGGCTCCTTTTTTGTAACTATAGGCACAAATTACTTAAGTTTGTATTCAAGTAGTCCTAATTCTTTAATCCTTGCAAACAAGGGCACTTACAATTCATATTGGCTACCCATGTGAAAGACAAACGAAGTGAACATCTAAGTTTCCAGCAAGTGGATCAGCCTTTGTTGGTGAAGGGGATGACCCACCTTGCCCTAGCTACACAAAGATTTTATGTTTTTGATCTGTGGTTCCAGTTCATTAGCTGGGCGTTTTAACTAACCGATCAATGGTGCTATCTAATTGACAAATGTTTTCAAGCGGTCATGTTTGGGTTAGGTACAACTCAAGCATGCAAGTCTGAGTCAAATAAAACATAACTACATGCTTGGGTTGCATACAGCTAGGCATATATGCTTAATCAGCACCCTGCCAAAGTTTACGTCTGGTTGCAATCTAGGAACACAAAACTAGGTTGAATATAACCTATACTGCATGCCAAAGTCGCACTCAGCCTAACAATCCTTCATGGGTCCCTACCTAAGTATGATTTATTGGGCTGGATGCACCCCAAGCCACGCTCTACCAATGCCTACCCAAACAACCATTGGTTGTGTTATGCTAAAGAAAACCCTGAGCAAAGGATTGGAAGTCTGGTTATAAGCTAGTTGATCGACAGGCTATAAGTTCGTCATGAAACCTATATTTAGGTTGCTTTTGAAAAGTTAGGAAGGAGGAATGTCTGAACAACCCAAAGGTTACTTAACAAGCAAAAAATTTGTTTGTTTATTTGATCCGGAATTTGAAAAAAAAAAGGAAAAACTAACAAAATATCAGTAGTTTAGCTAAAATTATGATAAATGTTGCTTGTTTGTAAAAATTAGAATACTAGGACCCATTGAATACAAACTTATGAAACTCACATAAAGGAAAAAAACTACGGAGATGTTTAAGCAGTGATTTTAGCTCGGCAATCTTCAGAAAAAAAAAATCAACAATACGGGCAGAAGATTTTCACCTTGCAATTTTGCAATCCAGATGAGAACCAATAACGACCGATTTTAGAGCACCAATCGATATCTCATTGAACCGCCGAATACTGGCCACGGACAACAAAACCGCAGCAGCGAAATGGTTGAACGTACCAAAATCAGAGCGAACAACGGCGATAACCTCTGAACCCAGCGATGGATCCTGCTTAACGGCGAAGTTCACGTGCATCAGAATCGTCCCCTCCACTTGCCGCACCACGGAAGGCGATCCCTTCATCGGCTTCTCGAAAAACTTTAACAAATCGGCGATCAGTTGCTTTCGGGAAACCGAACTAATTCCCTTAGACGCGAGCAACAATAGCTGGAACACCAGCCACGGGAGATCCTGGATGTCCACATCCCTCATTCCGTCGAAGATCTTCCGAAGAAATTCCGAAACCCTAACCCTAGATATAGCCGGGCAGTCGCGGATGAGCGAGCACATCTTGACAAGCAGTGCCTTGGACCAACTGACCGATAGGAGTTTATCGAGGAATGTGTTGATGAGCTCGCCATCGGGGGCGGCGAGGTTGAGAAGGTGAGGGAGAAGATCGAGGACCTGGGCGTCGTCAGCGTCGGCGATGTCGGAGAGGTGGGAAAAGATTAAATCCAGTAAGGAGTGGAGATGGGAGTGGTCAAGGTGGGATAGGAGGGGAAAGATGAGGTAGAAGAGACGGGAAGAGTCGAGGTTTCTGGGGAGTGTGCGGGAGAAGAAGAGACAAAGGAAGGAAAGGAGTACGGGAGTGAGAAGGGAGGAGGAGGGAGGAGAGCGAGAAAGAAGGGATAGAAGGGAGGAGAGGAGGGTAGGTGAAGGTGACTGGAGTAGAGGGAGAACAGTGGAGGAAGATAAGGATGGGGGGAGAGTGGCGGAGGAGTTTTGAGCGAGGAGGATGATGTCGTCGGCGGTGAAAGACGGCGGCGGTGACAATTCGCGACGGCTTTGGCTTCGGGCGCCGGTAGTGGCGGTTGCTGCCATGGCTTAGCGAGGTGCTAACGGTCTTACGTTGTGATTTTGTGCTGCGTTCGGGTTTAAAATAGGCAAAATAGCGCGCATTCCCTACCGCGCGGGAAGATTGTCGCTTTGCCCGGATTCAATATTTGGAAAAATTATAGAGTGCCGAAAGGGGTGCAAATTAGTCAAGTCCACTTCTTAACGAACTCATGAGTTAAATTTATTAAATTTTCAGTTGGAGCTCAAATAG
>JADPUM010000673.1:0-14000 GCA_016618105.1 Dendrobium huoshanense | reverse complement strand
GATGATTCTTTAATCATGCCGTACGATTAGTTCAAAATCAGAGATTTTTGCCCACAACATCATTCTGGTCGTCCATGTGAAACACCTAGATGACGGAGAATTTGAAATGATCATCCAACATATCATTCTGGTCGTCTAAGTGATCCAGGAGAAGACTAGGTTTTTTCTAACTAATCATCCAAGACGATCCTACAATCATCCAAGACGATCCTGCGATCGTCCAAGATGATCCTGCGATCGTCCAACATGATATGATCGATCAATAAAACCTTAATTATTTTCATTAATCACCTGACTAATTTATTCATAATTGTAATGAATCGTCTAGGACGATATGAGATCGTCCTATACGATTCCTTAAAATAATAACTTACCTAAAAGAGATAGCGGTTGATTCTTTCTCATTTGAGCATATCTTCCAGGATGATGTTAATATCATCCAGGATGATTTGTTTAATTCGGTTGTCTTAACACAGATGCTTTAATTAGGATTTCTATTTTTAACGGATCTTCTAGTACATTTTTTGGATCATCCTGTATGATATGATAAAAAAAACTCTTAAGTCTACATAATATCTCCCCTTAAGTGTATGTGTGTGTGCAATGTTACTTAGCAATAGGATCCACATTATTATATTTGACTCACGAAAAGGTAAAAAATTTAAAATTTCACTTACATACTGACTCAAATCTAATATACTCAATCTTGAGCTGGCTTGATTTATAATTGACCATGTGAACCTAAAATATTAGTAAGCAGGGCAATAGTAGAAAAATAGAAATGCCAGAAATATTTATTATCATCAAAATTATAATTATTGAATCTAGGTTTGCAATAATATCTCTCTTTTTGATGATGGAAAATATTTGTTAGAAAATTAAACTCAAGTAGATTAATGAAACAAAAAGTAAAAGAGAACAATATGAACCAAGTAATACAAATTGTACTAAAAATAAGCATGTGGTACAAACACTAAATAAAAATAGTTTGAAAAATAACATTACAATGAAATAACAATAACACTAACACTACTCCCCCTTTTGACATAACCAAAAAGAAGATAAATTAAATATAAAATAATGAAAAACCAATAAAAATGACAAAAAGGAATAAAAACAAAGTTTTTTTATCAAAGCAAGAATATGATTAAATTTTCATGTGATTGAATTAAAAAAATTATAAGAAATGAGTTAACATCGCTAAAATCTAAAAAATAGTAGAAAACCCAATCTTGTTATCCCCAGCTTGGACTTCTTACAGGGCAACTCATCTTTGAAAACAAAAATCTAACTCAGAAAAAATAATCGGATAAGAAAAAGTGACCCGTTCAAAACTTTATTCTCGAAGAATATCTTATAGAATAATATAGCAAAGTAATTATTCACAATTTTGAATTTCAAAATCAAGCCTTTGAAATTATCAAGTGACACTTGAATTCTTTTAAGATTTAAAGGTTTGAAAGAGAAGGAAGCTTGCTTTCTTGTGGGCTCATTTTGTACATCTTATCAATTGGTTGGTACATTTTATGCATCTTTTGATTTTTGATACACTTTATAAATTTTTTAATTTTTTTGGTGATCATTGTGCATCTTATCAATTTGTTTTTCTTTTTTGGCTCATTTTATGCCTCTTGTCATTTTTGGCAACTAGCTCCCTTTCGAAACTTTTAAATACTTTCAATTATGAGAATATCTTCCAGATATTAAAGAAGGAAAAATCACTCTATAATATAAAGAGGAGTAAATCACAAAGTAGAATCTTATTCATATAATAAATGCAATAATAAGATTAAGAAAGCTTGAAAGTGATTTAATGACTTTAAATATTATATATAAGATAGATTACTGTAAGAAGGTAGAAAATATCTTGTAAAGTTTACTTGTTATTTTGAGATAGATTTTTGTTTTTAAAAAAAAAATTTACCGCTAAAAGGAGTTAAAGGAAGGGAAACAATTAATGATATTTCTCTCTTTGACTGATTTAGGGATGTCAATCATTGATTAGAAATTTAAAAAAATTAAAATAATGTATAAAATATTATTTCAGCAGTGACCAATAAAAAACTAAAAGAAAAATAAAGACATAAGAGATGAAAATATAAAAAATAATAGCAAATTAAAAAAATTAATAATCTAAGCAAAAATAAAAGAAATGTCAAAAATAAAAGAAAGATCAGAAAATAAAAATAAAAGAAAGATAAAAAAAACATAAGTTCAGAGTTCAGTAAGCATTAAGTTCATGTATTTATATCAATCACACCCAATCTGGTCCTTAAGATGCTGAATGAGTCAAAGGCCAATGGTTTAGTAAAGATGTTAGCCAGTTGGTTTTAAGTTGCTATATGGTGTAACTCAATGTCTCATTTAGTAACATGGTCCCTAATAAAGTGATACCTTATGTCAATGTGTTTAGTCCTTGAATGTTGGATAGGATTTTTAGAGATGCAGATGATACTAGTGTTATCATATAAAATAAAAATTATGCATACAAGTAATCCTAAATCAAGAATTTATTTCTTTAATCAAAGGACTTGGGCTAGATAACTTTCTAAGGTAATGTACTCAGCTTCAGTAGTGGAGAATGCAACAGAGTTTTATTTTTTACTATGCCAGAAGATTAAGGGTTGTCCTATAAATTGACAAGTTCCATAAGGGCTCTTTCTATCCACTCTACATCCTATAAAATTAGAATCAGAATATCCAATAATTTTAAAAGAAGCGTTGTGCCTAGGATACCAAATTCCTTAGTTTTGGGTTCCTAAGAGATATATAAGGATTTTCTTAACTGCGGTTACGTGGAACTCTTTAGGATCAACCTAAAATTTAGCACAGAGATAAACATTAAACATTATATCAGGTTGGCTAGTAGTCAAGTAAAGTAGTGATCTAATCATTTATTTGTTTTGATCAACAGATTTTCCATTTGAGTCCTTATCTTTCTAAACGCTAGAGCTCAAGGGAGTGTTTATTATCTTGGCTTTATCCATTTCATATTTCTTCAAGATATCCTTGATATACTTTGATTGATTAAGAAAGGTTTCATCATCTATTTATCTTTTACTAAATCCCAATAAGTAGGATAATTCTTCCATTATACTCATCTCAAATTTCTTACTCATTATTTTATAAAAATCATCACATAACCTTTTATCAGAAGATCCAAAAATTATATCATCAATATAGATCTGAATAATGTGTAACTCGTCTCTTACTTTCCTTAAAAAAAGGGTGGTGTCTACGCTCCCTTAACAAACTCTCTCTCTAGTAGGAATGTGTTAAGCCTCTCATACCAAGCTCTGGGTGCCTATTTTAATCCATATGAGGCATTTTTAATTTGTAAACTTGATTTAGAAATTAGGAACTCTCAAAACCTGGGGGATGCTATACAAATACATTCTCTTTTATTATCCCATTTAAAAAGGCACTCTTGATATCCATTTGAGAAATTTTAAATCTCTTATAATTGGCAAAGGCTAGTAGCACTCTATTGGCTTCCAATCTAGCAACAGGGCAAAGGTCTTCTTAAAATTAATCCCTTCTATTTTGTTATACCCCTTAGCCACCAATCTTGTCTTATTCTTAATCACCACACAAGAATCATTCATTTTATTCTTAAAGACCCATTTGGTTCATACTACACTTTGATTCTTAAGTTTTTCTACTAACTCTTAAGCATCATTCCTCATAAAATTAGTTAAATGTTTCTTGCATAGCTAATTAGATCCGGAATTCATCAGAAAGGTCTTGATTGATGTTGGTGGGTTCAGTTATTGAGATAAAATCAGAGTGGTTTACTTCCTTCCTAAGTCCATGCCTAATTCTAACACCTTCATAAGGGTCTCCAAAGATCAGTTTTTTAGGTTGACTCGAAGAATATCTCCAATCTCTAGGTAAAGTGTTTTGAGGTTCTACCCTTTCCTCTAAATTTGTAATTTCTACTCCTTGAATAATCTCACCTACTCCATCAGTTTTTTGAGGCTCTACCCTTTTCTTCAAATTTATAGTTTTTACTCCTTGGATAATCTCTACATTTTCATCTTCTTCCTCAACTCTATACTTCTTAGGATTAGATTCATAAAATGCTATATGAGTAGTCTCCTCCACCACCAATGTCCTCCTGTTAAACACTTTAAAGGATTTCCCCACACTTGAATATTCTAAGAACACTCCATCAAATTTTAGGTTAAATTTTCCTAAGAGTGATTTCCTATTATTAATAATGAAAATCTTACAACTAAAGATATGGAGGGGTGAAAGGTTGGGTTTCCTACCCTTTATGATCTCATAAGGTGTCTTATTCAGTTTGGATCTAACATTCACCATATTCAACACATAATAAGCTGTATTTACCGCTTCAGCCTAAAAATATTTTTGAAGTGAATACTCAGCAAGCATGGATCTAGCGGCTTCAACTAAGGTCATGTTCTTCTTTTAGCTTCCCTATTATGTTGAGGGGTCTTAGGATTTGAGAAGTTGTGACTAATCCCTTAATCCTTATTAAAAGTTCCAAATCTCACAATTTTAAACTCTCCACCATGGTCAATATGAATGGTTAATATCTCACAACCTAGTTTTTTTTTAGTCCAAGTGGAGAAAGATTTAAATTCATAAAACACTCACTTTTATGTGACAAAAATCTAATCCAAGTGAACCTCGAGTAGTCATCAATGATTATAAATCTATAGACTTTTCCCCCTAAGCTAGCAGTGCTAATGGGTTGAAACAAATCTAATGTGAAGGACTTCTAAAGGTTTAGATGTGCTAATGTCATTAATGGATCAGAAAGATGATTTTTTCCTAGTTGACAGGCATCACACTGGCGATTCTTAATGAACTTAAGCTTGGGGACACTTGTAACTAGGTCCTTTTAGGTTACTCTCGTAAGAATTTTCATACTAGAATGACATAAGCTCTTATGCCACATGCTCATAAGTAGTAATTTTTAAGCAAAATAAAGAAGCACATATAATGTTATTTAAATCAGCATGTAAACATTGTTAATCCTTTTTTCCTATAAAATAGTATTGTTATTCAAGCTAATGATGCATGTGTTTGACAAAAATTTATGTTAAAGCCCTCATCACAAAGATGATTGATGCTGAGCAAGTTGTGTTTCAAGCCATCAACAAGTAAAACATTTTCAATCAAAAGTTTCTTAGAGTTTCTGATTATACCCGCGCCTATCACTTTCCTGGTGGTGTTTTCTCTAAGAGTGACCTTACTTCCAGCCCTAACCTCCAGCAAAATGAATTGATTGGTGTCACCAGCCATGTGTCATGGTCATTCGCTGTCCAGGTACCACATGCTCTCACGAGATATTTGTTGAAACTTGTTAATTATGAATTAGGTTGTTATACCTAAGTTAATGTCCCAGCAGCTAACCAATATGGGGGGTGAATTGGTAATTTAAAAATTTACCTCTTTTTAAAATTGATTAAAAAACTTTAATGAAATTTTGGTAATAAATTTTCAACCACAAATCAACAGAAACAGTAAAGTAAAAAAGTAGCAAAAAATAAAAGACACATGATTTATAGTGGTTTGGTCAAACATGACCTACATCCACTCCCTGAAGTCTCCCACTTCAGGTATTGCACTATTACCACAAGTGTCTCTTTTTTTCCCCCATAGTAAGGCAAAGAAGCCATCACAAAAATTCTCTTCCACCACTACCATGTGCGGCAGAGAACCGTCATCCTTTTACATCCAACAAGTGTTGGCAGAGAACTGTTGGTTGTTCACACTCTCCAAGTGTAGGCAGAGAACCTTTGTCATTTCACACTTCTCCAAGTGTAAGCAGAGAACCTTCATCCCTTCACACTTCTCCAAGTGTAGGTAGAAAACCTTCATCCTTTCACACTTCTCCAAGTGTAGACAGAGAACCTTCGTCCTTTCACACTTCTCCAAGTGTAGGTAGAGAACCTTTCATCTGTTCACACTCCTCGAGTGTCGGTAGAGAATCGGATCTCCTTGAAATATCTTCTCATGAGAATTTTAAAAGGATAAGAGAAAAGAGTGAAGAAATCGCAATTTTATAAATGAAAATTCTTACCTTTGAGTACCCAAGTGAATCCTTCACATTCCAGTAGTAAGAACTCTCCTCCAAATGCTCTCTCTCAATCTCTCCTTTAATCATCATTCAGTATGCATGAAGACCAATGAATAAAAAGATTTCATGACAGTCTTAAGTGGACCTTTTATATGAAAGACACAAAAAATCGTCCAAAAACTACAATTATTCAAATTCGTGTGTTCATGATCGTCCCGTACTATCCAATTTCATACGTACGAACAGTGTAAAAACTGTTGCATATGATCTCAATGTACATGAGTATGAACTGCCTTCATACCTAATCATCATCCCATATGATCATGGCTCGTTCAGTATGAACCGTTATTTCCAAGGTTTATTGGAATGAAAAAGTAGGATGGATCACAAGTTTAAAGAATAGAGAACATCATCCAGGGACGAAGGGGTCAATTCATCTGGACGAACAGTTTAAAGTGAAATCTAAAGAAGATCGTCCAGGGATAAATGGGATATTTTGTCTGGATGAATAGTTCAAAGTGAAAATCCAAAGGAGATCGACCAGGGATGAATGGGATATTTCTTCTGGACGAACGGTTCAAAGTGAAAATCTAGAGGAGATCATCCAGGGATGAATGAGATATTTTATCTGGATGAACACGTGAAAGTGAAAATTCAGAGGAGATTGTCTAGGGACCAACATGGGAAATCGTTTGGATGACAGTTCAAAATGAAAGTCCATAGGACATCGTCCAGGAACGAACAGGGAAATCATCTAGACAAACAATTCAAAATGAAAGTCCATAGGACATCGTCCAAGGACGAACAAGAAAATCATCTGGATGAATATGACTTAGAATATTTTTACTCACTCTTTCTTCATTCCATTTATTCTTGGAGGAGTATAACTGACCTGATCATCTCGTACGAACATAATTCGTCCTGTACTATCAATATTAAAAATTGTAAATATTAAAGCTCTCCTTTGGGGTGTGTGTGCTGAGTTACTTAATTACAACCACACTCTCTCAGATTTAAGCAAAGGTAAAATAAAGACTCCAAGTTACAAAATATTATAAGCAGATCTTGATTTGAAGTCTTCAACAATCTGGAGTATGATTTCTCTGAAATGTTAGTACACACAAGAGCCAAAAACATTTCTTCCAAAATGTGTTAGGAGAAAATAATAACCAAAATAATAATATTTGGAATCATCAAAACATATAAGTTGCAAGAATGTAAAGCATGCAAGGCTAAGTAGCAACTCTCTCAACAAACTCTCTCTTTTTTATGATGGCAAAATAATTATTGTTTATATAATTTTCAAATTCCTAAGTTTCTCCTAAACTCCCCCTGAATAAATAAGCATGTGAGAATAAGGGGTATTTTCTCTAAACTAAACCCAATTTTTTAATTTTAAAATATTTAGACACTCAAACAACAATAAAAAATGAAAAAAAATATGAAAACAAAAACACTAACAACATGTCAAAACACTTCAAAATAAAAAATACTTCAAATAATATTTCTCCCCCTTTTTGACAATAGCAAAAAGAGAAGAAGGGACAAATCAAACCAATCCAAAAATGTAAGAAGTCATATGAAAAGCCTTTGATAATCAATCCTTTAAAGAGATTTAGTTATATTTGCAAATAGAAATTAAATGTCATTAGAGAAATAGAAAGATTCATATAATTTAAGTATAGATATAACATAGAAAAAAAAATATCAAAATCATGAATTATTTTATACAATGAGATAAGCAAAGTCATTGCAAAGAAGATGAATGTAAAATTTGTATATTTCAAAATTCAATACAAAATAAAATTGAACAGAAGATTAATTTGAATTTAAAGATTAAAAATTTGAGAAAAGAATATATACTTATGGCACTTTGCGCATCATTTCAATATTTGTGGCATACTTTGTACATCTTTTTACTTGTGAGCTTATTTTATACCTCTTTTTAAAATTGTAAACCATTGCACATTCTTTTAATTTTCTTGATCTTTTTAAAAATTGATAATCTAAAATCTCAAATTTCTATAAATACAATGATATTTATATTGAAAAGAGAAATAAAAAATAAGTAAACATCAAATTTGCAATAATAATATAAAAAAATATGTTATTCTAATAAAAAACATGAGATTGGCACTCTTAACTAGATCAAGTTATAACACAACTTAAATTTAAAAAAAAAAATAGATTTTCTAATGAATTCGATTTTGTATTGCAATTCAAAATATAACACTTGTTAGATCAATATTTTAAGGATGATCATATAGGCTAACACACAATTTTGAAAAGAAATAAAAAAGACTAAAACAAGACAGGATAACTTTTATTGATATCAATGGTAGAAGATAGTACATTGTGCATGGATGATATTAATACAAAGACATAAAAAACATAAACACATAAAAACTAACAAATCCCATTACATAAAAAAAAAAAAGATAAAAACATAAACATCAACATCACATAACATCCAATCACATCAAGTCATCACATGTAGAGAAAAGCATGAAAGAAGTACAATCATCATTCTGAAGGGCCTTGATCTGGAGGAGGAGGTTGGTTGAAAATATTAAAATAGTTATTCATCATAGATATATTTATATTAACTGATTCAATTTGACCTCTAACCCAACCCATATCCTGCTGATATTGATAGTCTTGCTGCTGAAGATGAGTTTCAATTTGATCAATACGTTGATCAAAATGACTCTCAAGATTATCAAATCGCTGGACCATATCTTGAAAGTTTTGTCCACGAGCAGGTGCAAGTGCAGCTCTTCTCCTTTCCTCATCAAAGTCACTACTTAGCACAAGTGGATCTTTGTAAAAGATTACTCTGAATGATGCATTATTGTAGTAGATTGGCTCTTGTAGATTTTGAACAAGGTGAACTAGTTCATACTTCTTCTCCAAAATATAGGTCACAAGGTGTCCTAAGGCTATATTCTTCTTTCTCTTGTAGGAGACATGACCAATCTTAGAAAGTCCGTACATGTAGTCAATGATCAACTGGGCTTCATCTATAGGTTAGCTAATCATAATCAGATATGTCATTTTGGTAAGAAGTGGAGTAATATTTACTCGATCACCAGCTTTAGAAATAATAGAGGTACGAAGAACATGCTGGATGGTTCAGGCATTTTTATTGAGAGTTGACACCTTATGTAAATGAATTGCACCTCCAAACCCTCTAATAACATTATTTATTTTAGTTTAATCAAAATAGGAGGAAGAGGTCAAAGTATGGGCAAATTATTGCATCCAGTCACCGGACGCGGAGGATAGGTTCAGACATCCAATAAAAACATGCGACATCACCTGCGCTTTTGACTGCTTTTGACTGCACTTTTGACTTACGCTTTGATTGTACTTTAGTTGCGCTTTGACTGTGCTTTACCTGTACTTTTAACTTGTACTTTGACTTGCACTTTGACTACATTTTACCTGTGCTTTGCCTACACTTTACCTGTGCTTATTTTAAAATAATATTTTATTAATATCCGAACCTATCTCCCTGTCCGGTGTCTGGATGCAATAATTTTCCCAAAGTATGAGCTCTAATCCCTTGAGTCCTTAAGTTTAAAAATATTCCCAAATCCTCTTTTTTAATTTCTACCTTCTTCTTAAAAACATAAGATCTAATCACACTCTGGTCAGAATTAAAAGACATGTTTGCAAGGAAATAGTGAAATGTTTCCTTGTTGGAGAAGTGGACTAGAGACAACAAGAGCAAACTAGGTAGAAGCGAAAAGTTCCACCACTTAAATATGATTTTTTCTTGGAGAAGGACTCTAGAGGGGGTGATTTTGGCGGATACGAACCTAGGAAAAGACTCCTCATTTTCTTTGAACAGAAAGTTCTCTCCTGAGTTTCTAGAGGAAGGTCCCCTAGTTAGTTCCTTCACTTGCCTAACTCTTTTGCTTGAACTAGCAATGGATAAGATCAAGGAGATTTAGAAGATTGAAAGGATTTTTGAAGTGAATGACGTTAGAGTTCTAAACCTTTCAATTTAAAGAAAAATGATCGTTCGTACGAACAAAAATAACTTCATCCGTACGATATTGGCTTCGTACTTACATGAAATAAAATTTCGTATGTACGATTTAATGTGAAAAAAATGTAACGGCTTTTCATAATAATGTAAGTTATGAGGTGTCCTTTCGTACAGAATTTTGACCAAACGATCGTACATACGAATAGGTGTTCGTCCGGGATGACCAGTTATTTAAGATCATTTTTATGACGGTTTGAAACAACCCCACATTGAATTGCCACGTGTTTGTATGTACGAACTGAACGTTCGTACGTACGATCAGTAATAAAGAAACTGATCTTATTTCAGTATAACTGTCTACATGCGTACATACGATTACATACACATCATCCGAATGATCAATGGATCGTACAAACGAATGGTAATAAAAAAAATAACAAAAAATCTGCATGCAAACCATTTAAATCAATAGTTAATACATGTTACATGATTTGTCTCATACGAAATTAATTTCGTACAGACGATTGTCACACAAATTTTTATACCATGCTCAAAAAACAAAATTTTGATGTGAAAAATATTTTTAACAATTTAAACAAGAAAATTTAAAAACAAACAAGAACAAAAAATATTGAACAACACATGAAAAAATTGCAAAATCAGAAAATAAACAACACACTAACAAAAACACACATCATTGTTGCAGAAACGTTTTAATTAAGCATTCAAATCAATTACACCATACCTAATTCTTAATGTACTGAAAGTATCAAAGGGTAGTGGTTTTATAAAAATATCTGCAAGTTGATTTTTAGTTGAAACATGAATGAGTTCAATTTCACCTTTGGATACATGATCCCTTATGAAATGAAGCATGATGTATATATGTTTGGCTCTAGAATGTTGAATAGGATTTTTAGAAATATAAATAGCACTAGTGTTATCACAATAAATAAGAATAGTACCTATTATTAATCCTAAATCAATCAATCTTTGTTTCAACCAAAGTACTTGTGCCACACAACTTCCTAAGGTAATGTATTCAGCTTTAGCAGTAGATAAGGCTACAAAATTTTGTTTTCTACTGGACCAAGAGATTAAGAAATTTCCAATAAATTGATATATTTCAGAAGTGCTCTTTCCATCAACCCTATAACCTATAAAGTTTGAATATGAATATCCAATTATTTCAAATGAAGAGCTATATTTAGGATACCAAATTCCTATGTTTTGAGTTCCCAAGAAATACCTTAAAATCCTTTTTATTGCTATCAAATATGATTTTTTTGGATCTGATTAAAATTTAGTACATAAATAAACACTAAACATGATTTCGGATCGACTAGCTATCAAGTAAAGTAAGGATCCAATTATCCCCCTAAATTTCTTTTGATCAACAGATTTTCCCTTAGAGTTCTTATCCAACTGAACTGAGGAGCTCATAGGTGTACTAACAGGTTTAGCATTGTCCATTTCATACTTTTTGAGGATGTCCTTAACATACTTCGACTGACTAAGAAATGACCCTCCTTAATTTGCTTAATGTTAAAGCCTAGAAAGTAATTCAAATCTCCCATTAAACTCATTTCAAATTTACTACTCATTATTTTAGAGAAATCATCACAAAGATTATTATTTGTAGAACCAAAGATGATATCATCAAAATAAATTTGTAGAATGAGTATATCCTCTCCCAATTTCATCAAAAAGAGAGTTGTGTCCACACTTCCTTTTTTAAAAAATCTCTCAAGTAGGAAGGTGCTCAACCTCTCATACCAAGCCCTAGGTGCCTATTTCAATCCGTATAATGCCTTTTTCATTTTGAAAATATGATTTAGGTGTTTATAATTCTCAAAGCCTGGAGGTTGTTCCACATAAACATCCTCTTGAATTACCCCATTTAAAAATGCACTTTTAACATCTATTTGATACAATTTAAATCCTCTAAAATAGGTAAAGGCTAATAAAACCCTAATTGCTTCAAGTCTAGTTACAGGGACAAAAGTCTCCTCAAAATTAATTCCTTCAATATGATTATACCCCTTAGCCACCAATCTAGCCTTATTTTTAATGACTACGCTCCTGAGTCATTCATTTTGTTCGTGAATACTCATTTAGTTTCAACTACACTTTGATCCTTTGGCCTTACAGGTAATTCCCAAACTTCATTTCTTACAAATTGATTTAATTCATCCTCTATTGCTAATATCCAAAATTCATACAAAAGTGTACTTGATCAATATTTATAGGTTCTATCATTGAAATAAAGGCTAAATGATTGACTTCTTTGTTCAGTCCATGCCTAGTCCTAACACCCTCACTAGGTTCACCTATAATCAATACCTTTGGATGGTTTTTAGAAAATCTCAAATCTCTTGGCATCGGGTTTTCAATCTCCAAATTTTCTTCCAAATTTATTTTCTCAATCTTTTAGGAGTTAATCTTTATCTCATCCTCTTCAACAATTTGCTCTTCCAAAGATCCAGATTCATCAAATATAACTTGTGTGATCTCTTCAATTACTAAGGTTTTTCTATTGAATACTCTATAAGATTTTCTAACACTTGAGTATCCTATAAAAAGTCCTTCATCTAATTTTGGAATAAATGTTTTTAAGGCAGATTTTCTATTGTTATATATGAACACCTTACATCAAAAGACATATAAATATGACAAATTAGGTGTTCTTCCTTTTAGTAATTCATAGGGTATTTTATTCAAGTTAGATCTAACATTCACCCTATTCAGAATATAACATGCTGTGCTAACCGCCTCAGCCCAAAAATATTTAGGAAGTGAATATTCTGCCAACATGGCTTGAGCTGCTTCTATTAATGTTCTATTTTTTCTTTCGACTAACACATTCTATTGAGGGGTTCTAGGTGCAGAAAAATTATGATCAATTCCTTTCTTCTTATAAAAATCTTTAAATTTTTCATTTTCAAATTCCCCTCCATGATCACTTTGAATTATCATAATCTCGCATCCTAATTTCTTTTGAATCCAAGTCAAAAAATTTCTAAATTCCTCAAATGATTCACTCTTATGATATAAAAATCTAACCCATGTGAATCTAGAGTAATCATCCACAATTACAAATTCATATATCTTCTCTCCTAGAATTACAGTTCCAACTGGTCCAAAAAAATCCATATGTAAAATCTCCAATGATTTACTAGTTCTAAGATCTTTATTAGACTTAAATGAGGACTTCACCTATTTTCCTAATTGACATGCATTGCAAAGGTGATCCTTAGTAAAGTTTTGGTATACCTCTCACTAAGTTCTTTTGGGTAATCCTCCTAAGGTTCTTCATGCTAGAGTGAAAAAGTCTCATATGCCAAAGCCATGACTCATCAGAAATAGATTTTAAATACCAAAAGCAATAGGAGTTTTGATATAGTTCAAGTCTAGCATATACACAGTATTTACCCTTATACCATGCAAAATATCATTACCATTCAGTCTTAATATGCAACTAGTGGAAAAACATTTTACGCAATAACCTTTATCACATAGCTAACTAAAACTCAGAAGATTATACTTTAAGCCTTCTACCAAAAAACATTTTCTATAAAAAAGTTTTTCAAGTTTCCAATTATACCTGACCCTACCACCTTCATTGTGATGTTATCTCCAAGTATAATCCTGCCTCCACTCCTTGGTCTTCCAGCGATATGAATTGTGCAGTATCTCTAGTTATATGCTTTGAGCAACTGCTGTCCAGGTACCATATGCTCTCATGAGGCCTTGTATGAGAGCGATCCTACAAAATCATCAAATATTAGACCTGGGAACCCAAACAAATTTAGGTTCATCATTTTGCAAAGTATAAACAGATGCATATATGATATGTCTAGGTTTATGCATCTTAGGTCTCCACACCAAATGGGTTTTCTTCTTCAATGTACATTTGTGTGCTATATGTCCAAATAATCCATAATTATAACATTTGAC